>JAJONR010005265.1:0-63612 GCA_029582245.1 Solanum etuberosum | reverse complement strand
TTCCAATTATTTCTCTTTTCCTATTAGTGAATTTTAAAGTAAGCATATGAAGTGTTGACACAAATAAACAGTTTTATATATATATATTTTTTTTTTTGGTAGTACATATTTTCTTTAATGAATGGTGAAAATATTTCATTTATTAATCATATTATACTTAAATCAACTTATACGTTCAATCAACAACGCTATAAATAGTTAATAAATTTTGATATATGTTGTTTGAGTTTCAAAATTTCAAATAAAAATTGTACTATTTGAATTCAATTAAATTTTATATTTATTAAAAGAATAATTAGTTTTAGTTACCCAAATAATACTTAAGATCATGATCATTTTTATTATGTGGATATTCAAATATAAATACTTGTTTACGATATGTAATATGTAGTTAACTCTCTTACAAATAACAATTGTCATTCATTTATACATAATACATATAAATAAATTTGAGTAGCTTGTAACATATTTACTATATATAAAGTTTAAAAAAATAATCTTTAAAAGGCTGACAAAGAAGATCAAACAATTTTAGAGTTAAACTAAATAATTCACTAATTTGTTATTTAATGCTATCAAATCGTTAGTTATTCAACACATAATTTATTTTACACTAGTTATTTGCAGTTAGATATTTTATTATATTTATTTTTTATTAATCACATTATAAATTTGACTAATTTGTAGTGTATTTGCTATGCAACTAAAAACATTTTCTTTAAAAAAAGGTGAAAAATAAGATCGATACTTCTAAGCATTATTAAATCAAACAAATCACAAATTTGTTAGCTAATGATATCAAATTATTATTTATTCAAAGCTTAATTAATTTTGCATTAGTTATTTTCAGTTAAATATTTTATGAATCATATTATACTTAAAATCAACTTATATTTTCACTCCTAAATCAACAAAAATGTGAGTAGTTAATGATATCACAAAAGACAATAACAAAAATACATGTTGTTTGAGTTTCTGAACTTCAAATAAACACTATATAAGATTTGAACAAGTTTTATAAAAAAGTTTTTTTATTTAATTTATCGAATAATGTTCAAAGATATGATTACATTTACTTTGTACAAATCCAAATATAAAAAAACTCTTTAGATATGTAATGTATAATTGACTCATTTCAAATAAGACTAAATATTTAATATACTTGTAAATAAATTTGATTTCAATTGAAAACATTTATTATTATTTGTCAAAATATATTCATGTAAATGACCATATTACTACGTGTCTATCCAAATACAAACTCCATTTAAGATATGTAACGTATAGTTGACCCATTTTAAAAAGGAAAAAAATATTTAATATACATATAAATAAATTAAATTTAAATTAAAAAATAATTATTTTTATTTGCCAAAAAATATTCAAGGACATGACCACATTTACTATGTGCATATCAAAATATAAAAAAAATCTTTAAATATGTTATGTATAATTGACTCATTTCAAATAAGAGCAAAGTCAATAAATATTTAATATACATATAAATAAATTTGATTTCAATCGAAAGCACTTATTATTATTTGCCAAAATATATTCAAGAATATGACCACATTACTATGCACATATCCAAATACAAAAATCCAGTTAAGATATGTAACGTATATTTGACTCATTTTTTCAAAAATAAACATTTAATATACAAATAAATAAATCATATTCAAGTCAAAACACAATTATTATTATTTGCCAAAATAATATTCAAGGACATGACCATATTTATTATGTGTATATCCAAATATAACTAATTTTTCAAGAACAATCAATTTTGCTTGTTTACTTGATGCTTTAAAGTACATTTACTACCTTATGGTGGTCTTATTATATTTAATACCAACAGAAAACTTCATTAATATCTACTTACTACTACTAATACAGTGTATACATTGTTTAAGACTAATTAGATCGATAATTATTTTACTTATGTTAATGAATGATGATTTATGCATGATATAAAAAAATTATTACAGTGAAAACTATAAATGTAATAGTATAACCATCTTTAAAGGATATTAACAATTGCAAGAATTTTTACTTGAAAATTTAAAAATAAGATAAAATTATTTTTATTTTTTTAAATTTATAATAATCCAATAACCCAAAATTGCAGAAACAAGAAAACTGTACAGTCACTTTCAAACAAGTATATTTTCTGTAAATAACACCATCATAGATTTACAAAAGGATCTATCTACATTGCTCCTCCAACTCAATAATGATATGTTAAGTAACTTTCAATATATGAAAAAAGGTACTACTACAAATATCATATATAAATATAAGTACATATTTTCGAAGGCGGAATACATAAACAAACTCTTAAATTTATTAAAATATTCAATTTAGAATATATCGATCGAGTACTTGAATATGTAATAAGGTGTCTGTGTTAGATAATTTCAGTTCAAATTTTTGAAAAGTTACATAATTAAATTATCTACTTAAAATATGTTATATTATTTAATTATACGAATCAATCTCAATAAATAATAAAATCCTGGGCTATAAAATCAACATATGTAATTAAAGGAGGCGACAACATGATAAACGTTTGAGAACACTGATATAATTTTTTTCTAAAATTTGAATCGAAAGTGTTCGCTTTATTATATATATTTACTTGCTACATTAAAATATATATTGTATTTGAAAATGTTATAAATTTATTGCCAAATTTAAAAGGCCGTTGATATATTTTTCTACTTTTTAATTAGATTGATTATTCCTAAAACAACAATAATAATATTTTCTCCGTTTTAATTTATTCAATTTATTTAAAGTCACAATACATTATTATATTTTAAATTATAAAATTTAATTATTTTTCTTGAATTTCGTGTCAAGTCGCAAAGAATAAAAGTTTCAAGAAATGCCTTACAGAACACTTGATGTGGCTATAATGAAAAAAATATTTGAAAAAAATAAAAAATATGTAGAGAGAGAAGAAAAAGGAAGTAAGTTTAAAGTATCTGGAGAAAAAATATAATATTTATTTAGAATTAAAAAAATTGTAGAGAGAGAAATGACAGAAACATATATAAACATGAGATTACAAGAATGGTTCAACAGATTCTGGTTAGTCTCTCTTCTCAGTCTCCTATTCTTCTCAATCAAGAATCAAAGAGAAGTGTGATGAAAAGTGTGAAGAGAGAGAATGGGGACAACTATCCAGACCTCCACGTGTCATCATCTCAGTGGCAATGTCCTTTGGCTCGCTTCCCACAAACCTACCCCACCCCCCTAAGAAACAGACCCCCCTAACCCCCCTCCCCCCTCCTTTGGCCTGCCATGTCAGTGTTTGGTGTTTGTGTTGAGCTGTGTGTGTTGTGATGTGTAACCCCCAAAGTCCTATAACCCCGGTGAATCCGTATTTGGATGCACTCTCTCTCTCTCTCTCTCTAAAACCTTTTCTCTCTATTTATATCTTTTGTCTGCCTTCTACCGCTTGCTTTCTCTCTCTCTCTCTCTCTCTCTCTCTCTCTTTCTTGTATACCTCATACCCTAAATTGGGTTACTCCCCTTTTACCCTTTTCTTACTTTGTTGTTCTTGATTCAGCTGAGATATATATAAAGATTGGATTTTTATCTGTTTTGATCTGCAGGTATGTGTTAATCTTTATCTGGGTTGGTGTCATTTTGAAAAAAGAATGGGACTTGCTAAGTTTTTTGTGTTAAATTTTTAATTTGAGCTGATTCTTGTGTGTTTTGTTGTTTAGTTTGATGTGGGTGTTGCTTGATTGGTGGGAATGTTGTGTGTTTTAGCTTGATTTTGTTGTAAAGGTTTGATCTTTAGGTGATTTGAATTGTGTGTTGGCGGTGCTAATTGAAATGGTTGAGGGGTTTTGAAAGGGTTATGATCATTGATGGTTTAATTCAGCTGTGCATGCATGTGATGGTTTTGTTTTCTGTATAACACATGCTTGTTCTGCTGGATTGATAAAGAGGAAAAATGTAGCTTTGATTATTTGAATGGCTTTAGTGTTCATCAAAATTATTTGAATGGCTTTAGTAAGTCTCTACTGACCTGAGCATTTGCGTTGCTAGTTGCGACTTGATTCTAAGGTCTGTTGAAATAGAAATTAACAATTCTTTAATTGTGATTGTTGCTGTTTTCCTTATCTGGTTGAATTTTAATTTAGGTTTTAGCGATTCTTTAATTGCAATTGTGCTGTTTTCCCTATCTGGTTGAATTTTAGCTCAGGTTTTAGTGCCTTATAAATGTCTAAATGAAACACATACATCTATGTTGGAAGTGAAATGCAACTGTGCTATTTTCCTTATCTGGTTGAATTTTAACTCGGATTTTAGTGCCATATAAATTTGTAAATGAAATGCCTACATCTATGTTGGAAGTGAAGAACATGGTATAATTTCCCCTAACCTGCCTTACTATGGCGTAAGCCTGTTAATTAGATTCTGTTTGAGGGCTTGGTTTTAAATCATCTCCCCATATATATATGTGAAATAGATTGTTGTGTTGTTGTGGAAGTTGGTGTTTTCCAAGTAATAGTGATGTACTTGCATTTCTGATAATCTAAACTGTCCTTTAATTAATTAAGTTCAGTTTCTTTATATACCTTCAATCTTGATTCATGAACCGTGTTGAACCTACGAAGTTATACTTTCATATTCCACTAGCTGCATCTTCAGTTTATGATTTCAGCTACTTGTCTCGTTTTATCCTAGTTTGGAAAATTTCTGGAAGTGATGCTTACCTTTTTTGTTAAATTAGTCAAGGTAGTGTATTTATGTCTGTTTATTTGGATGCATATTTTTTTTGCTAAACCAATCCTACTATATTAAAAGTATACCTCGTTGCTACTTAGTCCTAGTGTTCATTTTTAGATTAGCCAATTATCTTCTTTTGGCTGATGCTAACTTCGTTTTACGGTTTATTTGTAGTGTTTCTCTAGAAATTATTAGGTCATTGTTGGTCTCTGTAGGGTCAATTCATGTTTAGTGTTCCCAATGTTATTATTTCTTGTTTTCTTTTCCACCATTTAATTTCGAGGTAGCTTTCATCTTTGTTACACATTAATTACGATGAGTTTCATGGATCTAGTTTCAACATTCTACTTTGCATCCTCAATTACATGTTCGATTACGCAACGCTAGGTATTCACAAGCTAGTATCATGTTCATAAAAAAATGATCATCTACAACGAAAACAGTGTTTGATACTCGTTCAGTGAATGAAGATTTAATCAGCTAACTAAGTTGTCATCTATGTGAATGCATTAGAAATCTCCAGCACACTATGATGTGTTCATCCTAAGAAAGTGGCTTTTCCATTTGTTTTATAGTTAAGAGCATCAAAGATGCCTCTAAAAAAAACGAAGGGAAAAAGTAGAAGCGAGATCGAAGTTTAGGGAGCTTTGTTGTAATGTAGATTAAAATGTAAAGTTTTTTCCTATTTGAATAGCCTACTATGTTTTCTGTTCATGCAGTATGCTCAAATCTTCTTTCTTTACCTTTATTTCCAAAAGGTGTTCTAGTTTTTCCCTTCAGGTTCATGTCTGACGCTCTTAGAAACAAACTTTTGCAGGCATATATGATCAGTTTGATGCCTGAAGGTCCTGATTTTCTGACTTGAGATGTACAATCCCGTATGCAATGGTGAAAGAACACGGTTCACCGTCCAGTAAAATGCTTAACAGAAACTGGGTCTTAAAACGCAAGCGTCGAAAACTTCCATCTGGTCCTGATGTGTCAAATGGCAAAGAAACGGCTTCAAAACCCTTGGATTTACCCTCGAGTGACTCACCCAAATGTCGAGTGAAAAATGAAATCACTTCAAGTCGTGATTCTAGCAAGAAGAAAGGAAATGATGGGGTAAGTATATTCATTATGTTTTTCTTTATTTCTTTTCCAATTTATGGCAGTGAAACTACATGGTAAACAAGACTTGAACTGTAGTTTAGGAGGAAGATTTCCCTTTCTTCTTGATCAAGAGACCAACATGCATCTTTAGCTTGGTATTCTTAAAGTTTTTGATTGTCTTTGCTTTTCTCTTTTTGGTTAATTCTTTATGAGTACGTTACCTCTAAGCTCTCGCTGTTAGGTTTGCTATCATCTTGCCAGAATTGTCTGACCAAAAAAGCTATTTGAGATTTATTGCCTTGCTGTGTGATTTACGTATTTTCCACGACCTTTATCGCTTCTATACATTTGCCTTTTCAAAATGCTTCTGACTCTTGTTTCCATCTGCTCTCATCCAGTACTATTATGAATGTGTTGTTTGTGATCTTGGTGGAAATTTGCTTTGCTGTGAAAGCTGTCCGCGTACATACCATATTCAGTGTCTGGATCCTCCTCTTAAGGTATACTGATAGTTGCATTATTTAAAACCGGATTGACGATTTTCATTTAAACCTTTCATGTAGTAGTTTGGGTTTCCCTTTCCAATTTATCCTATCCAGTTTACTTTTGTTACTGACATTTTTTTTATCCTATATAGCGTATACCAACTGGAAAGTGGGAATGTCCAACATGTTATCAGAAGAAAGATACACATGAATCTGTTAATCCTCTAGATATGGTCTCGAAACGGGCAAGGACAAAAGTTACCGGTGGAAAAGCAAAGAATGAAAATAAGCCATCTGGAATCTCCAAGGTATCCCTGATTTTTGAAAGCTCCATTCCTGGTAAGAAAAGATCCTCGGGCAAAGAAAGAACTCCTTTATCACACCTCAGTCAAATGGAGAAACTGGGTAATTTCTCCAATGATGTTCCTTGTGACATTGAACCAAGTTACCATTCCCGGGATGGTGCTGCGGATGGTAGTTCATTGCACATAGGTGCTGATAAAGAAGAGGAGGTGCCTCCAGCAGATACTCCAGTGGAGAAGGAAGTGCCTCCTTCAGATACTCCAGCTGAGAAGGGGGTGCCTTCTGCAGATACTCCATTGGAGAAGCCGAGCTCTTCAATGAATGATGCAACACCCTTTTTGAATATGACAGATTCAAAGACAAATGACAAAGCCTCAGAAAAGAAGCCTGACTTGCCTTCTAGTGATAGATCTCCAGGTGGTGAACCTGTAGCTGTTTCGGAGGCCGCTTCTAGGAAAGACAGGAAAAGGAAGCCTAATTTTTACAACATTGACAGTCAGAACAAATCTAGGACTGACAAGGGAAAGCGAGTTGCTGATAATACTAAAAAGTCTGGTTCAAAGCCAAGCAAATTGCAAAAAAAGCGTAAGCGTGTTAATTATCAGCCTTCAGTGACTGCGTCAAATAGGGATGGGAGAGATACTGTTGATACCCAACTTAAAGATGAGGTATAATCCCTATGTTTTGTATTCTTTCTCAAATCTGTTTTTTTTTTTTTTTGATTCGTAGATTTCATTTTTTGATAAGGTAGGATATCTTATTAATTGAAGTCATGCAGAGGATGTAGCATTACAAAAGTAGGAGGCTTGGTCCCTACACAATAATAACAATTACACAAATTAATAAGACATCTAGCTCCTAGGGATGAATCTGAGGTTCCTTCAAATATCTCAGATTCCTGTAATGTCCATGTTGACAATATACAACTAGGAGTCTAGGAATGGTTTGCCACATATTTCTTCTTGATTTTTGCCCCTTCCAACTATACCAGCTGATTAAGACATCCTTCATGCTAAGTGGCATAAACCACGATAGCCCAAAAATATTTAGGAACATGTCCCATAGATTTCTGGCAACAATGCAATGTAAGAACAAATGTCTAATATCCTCAGCTTCAAAGTTACACATGAAACACCTATTACATGGATCGAAACCTTTTTCATCAGTTTTGCTCGATAGATTTTAGTGTTGTTTTTTCTTTAGTGATAAAACATTTCAATCTGTTGGTTGGCGAAAGAAAACATAAGTTAGCCTTGAGTGAGTTCTTCCAAGCTAAACATTTCTACAAGTAGATCTTTTACCATGATATTGAAAAGAGGTGCAACATTAACAACAACATACCATGTGTAATCCCAGATAGTGGGATCTTGGGGAGGGTAAAGTGTACGCAAACTGTACCCCTACCTTGGAGGTAGAGAGACTTTTTTTGATAGACCCTCAATTTAAAATAGGAATTTTAAAAATTAATTTAAAGTTATTTTATATGGAGTTAAAATAAGGAATGATATAATCAATAGAATTTTAGTTGATTTAGAAGTCCTAAATATGAGGAATATAAGTAAATGACTATCCAATGTGAAATCTATTTTAAAGGAGAAAAAGGGCGAACAAAATTTCGTTAAGCAGTCTCACGACATGCATGTCGTACGTGTACCTTATCTATGGAGTAGACTTTTTTTTTTTTTAAATGCACAAATATTATTTTACAAATTATTTTTTGGTTATGTAATAAAAGTCAGAATAATGTGTAAATATATGAAAAAGATGATTGTCGATCCTATTTAGCTTAATCAATAAAGAAAGAAATTCAATCCCATAAAATTTCGGCTTCAGAAATTTAAGTCCGATGTTAGGCTTGACAGTCCTCAACTTTCAAATCCAAAATCCTGAATTTAAGTATCACCAAATTAATTATATTTATGATTTTATCCAAACATGAAATGGACTTAATAATAGGTAGAAAAGTGAATCAACATTTCATGTTAGAAATTTCTCTTTTTATTATAGTGTAGATATATCTCAACCAGATTATACTCGTCTATCAGAAAAAAAAAAGATTTAGTCCAAACATAGATCCTTAAATCACACTCCATCAACATTATGGTAAAATTTAATTAATTGAATTCAAAATTCTAAATATTAGACAATTTTAAATACTAAAATAATATTTTAACAAAAGCTTATCTGTTAAAAGGAATAAAATAGTTTTTGGGCCCTTGTTTTTTTAAAGGTGCAAATACCCGTCTATCAAAAAACCAAAAAATAGTCTGAACATAGATTCTTAAATCACATTCCATCAAAATTATGATAAAATTTAATTAATTGAATGCAAAATTCTAAATATTAGATAGAGTCTTAAATTGTAATATAATTTTTAACAAAAGTTTATTTCTCCTGAATCTAGTCTAGTGTTAAAATTTTTTAGATGCTTTTCATTTAAAATTGAAAAAATATATTTAAAGGAATTGAGCTTGAGTATTAATTTCAGTATCTAAATCTTCATGTCCCAAAATAGGCATGCAATAGTGGGGATGTCCTCAGTTTATTTTGTCTCTTTTTTTTTAAAAGGTAAGATATGAATGCTTAAATATTGTGATAACCTACTTTCAGGAGAGGAGACTGTAGTCACGTAATAAGGCCTTCAATATTGTGGGGTCTGGAGGCTAATATCCATAGAGGGATCAAACCATAATGTTGACCATCTTATCTAGTTAATTGATAGTATTAATCTGCTTGTGTTTGTTCTTTGATATTGATTGTGCTGTTCTGGGCCTGCCATCAGCTTTTTATAACTGAGGCAGATATGAGAGCTGTCTGCTTTGGGAGCATGCTCAAAAGAATTAACTTCTTGGATAAGGAAGGCCTTGGGGGGATGCTTTCTGTGTTTGGCTCAAATAAGGAAAAAATGCGTAATAAAACCATAAGATTTGTGGTATAATTGTCAAAACGTTGAGAGGGAAGGTATGATGGCGCAAGGCATTGGTGCAGAGGTATTCAAGGTGGTTAACTCAATAATGGATTGCTCTGAACTTCGTAAACACAAAAGCCTTTTTCCCTATCTCTTCTTCAATTAATTCCACTCCATGTAACACTTACCATTTCAATTAACCCTACTCCATGTAATACTTGCCATTTCTACCCCGAAGGGTGTGACCTAGTGGTGATGTGGGTTGAGAACCTTGAGATTTTAGAGGTTACATTTAATGACTTATTCAAGAGAAAAATATCATCATCCCTAAAATTAATAAAGTCACTAACATAAGAAATAAGACTATAGTTCATTACCTCCGGGAAAACTTTAGGTGTTGTAGGAATACCAAGAAGGTGAATAAACCAATTATACATACCATACCTGGTCTGATGTAGCGAAAGAATAACATCACCTCGTTTTTCCTTGCTCATTGGTGCTAGATTACAACTGCCTTGTTGGACTTCTTGTCATGAGTTTTGCCTTGGACTGGCCCAAAATAATTCTCTTTACCTTTATCCTTCTCATCAACATGCACTTGATACGTGGGACATGTAGTTTCGCCAACCTTAGATTAAGTTCATCAAATGATGGTTCTTCAATGCAAATTTTCCCTTGAGTACCTACAAAAGAGTCAAAACCGTAAAAGAAGTAGGAATATGTTAAAGTTAGAATAAGAAATAACCTCACTCAAGCTTGCTTGTTTTTCTTTCTCTACCTCACGACCACCCCTCTTCTTTTACTCTCATAGTCATCTCTCTTCTTTTTTTTAATCTCGATCTCACTCTTTTTCTCACTTGACATCCCACTCTCTTCACACAACACAACCTCTCCTTTTTCCTCTCTTGGGATGTCAACATGCACTTCCATATTCCTCTCAATCTTTGCTCTCTCATCATCATCTATCCTCTCTCTAATTTTTTTGGTATCCTTATGGATTTGTGATGGAGTCAAAGATGCTTGAACAAATCTCTCCCTATTCATCTTGAGAGAGTATTTATTCTTTTCTATGTTGTATGATGCTCCACTATTAGCACACCATGGTTTTCCCAATAAGATATGACAATTATACATGAGAACAACATCAAACCAAACCTTATCCTCATAACTTCCAAGACTGAACGACAATAACACCCTTTCATTTACCTTTACTCCTTTCCGCACGTAGGGTGAAATAAGCTCAATCTCTCAACCATATAAGTGCTAATTGATTTATAGCCAGATTCTTTGTCAATTCTCATGGTACATAACATAGACATCACTTTAACTCTAATTTGAAAAATAACTCTACCTTGGTCCTCCTCATCCTCGTCAAGTTGTACATTCATTCAGTTTGTCCTCCTTCACTCAACTATGGTGGCATCTATTGCATCAAGTCGGACAAAAATTATTCTGAGCACGTCAGCTAAGTTGTTGTTGTTTCAAGTTCCAAGTTCAGTTTCTTTACCTCTTCGAGATATCTCAAGAAAATACAAAAGAAACAGGTATCTCTCAATTTGGATTTTCCCTCCTCTTTATAGATCTCTTTCTCTTACCTTTTTCCACTCGAATCACTACCTTTGGCTGAATCCTTTAGGATTTATATATAAACCCTACTAGTAACAACCCTTTAGAGGTAAAATGTAGAAAGAAAACGAATTTACCAACACTCGACGAATTGGGTTTTTGATGAGACAAGAAAAAAAAGACCAATTTGTGTAACAAGAAAAATTTCGAAATTTTCCCCTCTTGGTTTCCTCTTTAACGTAGGAAACTGAGAATCAAAATTAGTTTTCCTCTTTTTAGGATGACTAGTCTATTAAGGGATTCTGAACATGTAAGAAAGTGTGTGAGGGGCCAAAATTCCTAAGTGATGGATGGGTTCATTGTTTGGAGGAAATGGCGTTCTACTTCGGGACTTCCTAAGATGATCATCCAGATTTTGGATAATGTTTTGTGAGGACTCAAGATTGATATCTGTACAACAGATGAGGAGGTATTGTCTAATGTTATTCTTCTGGAAGGGAAGTCTTTCGAATAAAGAAGAGAAGTTGCTTGTGGACATTAGTATATACAGTGATGTGGCACGTTTCTTAAATTAGAAAAGCAGAAACGATTTCTCTATATTGTGGATAAGCTGATTCTTTTTGAAGTGTGAAATTCTTTGCTTTATTTATTTCTTCTATACGGTGACAGATATTTACTACTTCTGGGGTTGTTTGTTTGATGTAAATGTTCATGTCCACTTTTTGCATGTGATCGAATTTCTATATTGGAAAAAAGAACTTTTTTCAAAAGAGGAAGTAGTAATAACCTGATGGAAAAATTACTGCATCTCAGCTCCCTATACGTAAGGAATTATCAGCAGCAGTTCTTGATTTCTTCAATTGTACAGTTTTGCTTCTATTTGAGTTTAATAGAACTTTGTGCTTATTCTAAACAAGGAGGGAAAAAATGAAGCTTTGTACTTCATTTTGAATTCCTGCTTAATAATAGTAGTTCTATTTTTGGTATAAAAACAGCTTTACTCTAGCTTGTAAAAAAATAGTTTGTTTGAAGGGCGTGGGAATTATATGAATTAGGAACTAAATTGGAAAGGCCAAAAAAGAAAAAGAGAGAAGGAAGGGAAACAACAATTTTCTGAGCTGTCTATTTTCTTTTTAATTTAATTGATATTGTAATATGCAAAAACCAACTGAAGGATTGTTTCTTTTGTTGATTTTATTTCCTTTTTGGGCTAATGCAGTTGGTTTCTGAAGAGGGTGCTCAGCCATCAGATCTGTCACGTGAAGCTGGAAAAGTTGCTGTTGAACCTTTAATATATGATAATAATGGTCCCAGTCTTCAACAGGTACTAGTTCCAAGGACTAACTTGTAGGTTTATTATTATCATTTAATAATAAGAATCATCTGTTCCTTTATCACTCTTTGATGTAATTTCTGAAATTTCCCTTAAAAGGGCAGAGAAACCAAGGAGATTGATGATAATCTGTTTTCCTATTTTTGACACATGTTTAATTGCAGGTTGATAGGGTTCTGGCATGTCGAGTGCAAGATGATAATATTAGTTGTTCACATGATATCCCTGGAATAAATGCAAATGACCCAGCATTGAGAGATTCGGCGAGAGAGGAAGTAAATGATGGAAAACCCAGCGGTGATGTGCCCGTAGTTGAGGTTGGTATAGAATATTCAGGCAGTGGCTCTCAAGAAACTTTGGACATTCCTGATAAAGGAAAAATCTCAAAGGATGATACCAGCAAGGATGAAATGCAAGTGTACAGAAGATCAGGTAGCAGAGAATGCACGGAAGGAACTGGCACAGTAAAGGAAGACTCTCAAGGTTCAGTATCTGAAGGTGCAATCAACAACAACGAAGAAGACATTGCTGTGAATGCTGATGATTATCTGGCTAATACGCAGAATACTTCTGGAGAAAGCAATGATTTCACTGAAAAGAACTATAATGACAAAGCCAAGTCGAAGGATGATTTCACATCTGGGACTCATGAAGTTGGAACTGCCAAGGGAAAAGATGAAATGATTACTACAGATACCACCTCTTTCAAGAAAAGTGAGGAAACTGTCTTGGCTAAACCATCAACCTCCAACAGCGTAAATGTTGTCTATGAATATCTTGTTAAGTGGGTTGGGAAATCAAATATTCATAACTCTTGGATCCCAGAGTCTCAACTGAAAATTCTGGCAAAAAGAAAGCTGGACAACTACAAGGCAAAGTATGGGACAGCAACAATAAATATTTGTGATGAACAGTGGAAGCTGCCTCAGCGAATTATTGCAACTCGACCTGGTACGAGTGGTTCAGATGAAGTGTTTGTGAGATGGACAGGTCTTCCTTATGATGAATGTACCTGGGAAAAAATAGAGGAACCTGTGATTGCAAAATCATCTCATTTGGTTGATCAGTTTAATCAGTTTGAATCCCAAGCATTGGCTAGAAATGCTACCAAGGATGATATGGTGAGAAAAAGGAAAGAATGCCACAAAAATGATATAGTTACTCTGACAGAGCAGCCTAAAGAACTGGGAGGCTCATTATTTCCACACCAAATGGAAGCCTTAAATTGGTTGCGCAAGTGTTGGCATAAATCCAAAAATGTTATTCTTGCTGACGAGATGGGACTTGGGAAGACAATATCAGCTTCTGCTTTCTTATCATCATTGTATACCGAGTTCAATGCTGCACTTCCTTCTCTAGTTTTGGTTCCTCTGTCCACAATGCCAAATTGGATGGCAGAGTTTCAGTTATGGGCTCCACACCTAAATGTTGTAGAATACCATGGGACTGCTAAAGCAAGAGCTGTGATTCGTCAATTTGAATGGCATTCAAGGGATCAAAGTGACCTGAATAAGAGGTCTACTTCATACAAGTTCAATGTTCTTTTGACTACATATGAAATGGTTCTCGTTGATTCCACTTATCTGCGTGGGATCCCATGGGAAGTTCTTGTCGTTGATGAGGGACACCGTCTTAAGAATTCTAGTAGTAAACTCTTTAGCATGCTCAACACATTTTCTTTCCAGCATCGAGTGCTATTGACTGGTACTCCTCTTCAGAACAACATTGGCGAGATGTACAACTTATTAAATTTTTTGCAGCCATCGTCATTTCCTTCACTATCATCATTTGAGGAGAAGTTTAATGATCTTACAACAGCCGAAAAGGTGGATGAATTGAAAAAGCTTGTCGCTCCGCACATGCTTCGCAGGCTGAAAAAAGATGCCATGCAAAATATTCCTCCTAAAACTGAACGAATGGTTCCTGTTGAGTTATCTTCTATCCAGGCAGAATATTACCGTGCAATGCTTACAAAGAACTATCAGCTTCTTCGCAACATCGGGAAAGGAATTGCACACCAATCAATGCTGAATATTGTTATGCAGTTGAGAAAAGTTTGCAACCATCCTTATCTTATACCAGGAACTGAGCCTGAATCTGGTTCAGTGGAATTTCTTCATGAAATGAGAATAAAGGCTTCTGGAAAACTGACTCTTCTGCACTCTATGCTCAAAAGTTTGCATAAAGAAGGTCACAGAGTCCTTATATTTTCACAGATGACTAAGCTTCTAGATATTCTGGAGGATTACTTGGCAATTGAATTTGGGCAAAAAACATATGAGAGAGTTGATGGCTCTGTTGCTGTGGCTGATCGTCAAGCAGCAATAGCACGGTTTAATCAGGACAAAAGCCGATTCGTCTTCTTATTGTCAACACGCTCTTGTGGCCTGGGGATCAATTTGGCTACTGCAGATACTGTTATTATCTATGACTCTGACTTCAATCCACATGCAGATATCCAGGCAATGAACCGGGCTCATCGTATTGGACAGTCAAAGAGACTTCTAGTGTATCGGCTAGTAGTCCGTGCCAGTGTTGAAGAACGGATACTTCAGCTTGCTAAGAGAAAGTTGATGCTTGATCAGCTATTTGTGAACAAATCAGGGTCCCAAAAGGAGGTTGAGGACATCCTTCGATGGGGAACAGAAGAACTTTTTAGTGATTCCTCTAGCATGGCAGAGAAAGATGCTGTTGAAAACTCCAGCAATAAAGATGAGACAGTTCCTGAAGTAGAGCATAAGCGCAAGAGGACTGGTAGCCTGGGTGATGTGTATAAAGATAAGTGCACCAAGGGCAGCACTATGATTGTGTGGGACGAAAATGCTATTTTGAAATTGCTTGACCGTTCAAATCTTCAGTCAGAATCACCTGATAACAATGAAGCAGAACTGGAGAATGATATGCTTGGCTCAGTGAAGGTAACCACAGCTCTTCCAAATTTCTGCTTTATTGACATAAATTTCTTAAAGTGGTTTGTATAAGTGGATAGTTTTCCAACTCTATTATTCTGAAATGGAAGACAAATTAGGGTCTGATTTTGTAGCTCAAACTGTGACGATAGATAGTGAGCACCTAAGGACAGTTGGAAGTTGTGAAGTAACTGAGCAAGTGTGAGGATCCAAGAACTAGGCATCATTAAACATGTTGGGGCTGTGACGATAGATAGTGAGCACCTAAGGACAGTTGGAAGTTGTGAAGTAACTGAGCAAGTGTGAGGATCCAAGAACTAGGCATCATTAAACATGATGGGGTTGGCTATATAATTCCTCACTAACCATGTTTCTCCAATTAAAATTCATATCAGCAAGTGTGAGGGTCCAAGATCATAATTTGGGGTGGTGGTGGTGGGGATGGGGTAGGGGGGTTAGTCAAATATAGCCTATTACTTTCTTTCATCACTGTAACAGCAGGAGAAATTGAACTTAACAAAAGAAGAAGAAGCTGGAATTAGGGATAGTTGAAGCAGAGTTGAGAAAGTGAAAAAACATAAACGTCATAGCACAATTCTCATATCATCAATTTGGTGAAGATTCAACGTAACTGTATTTTACTTGGGGGACTTAAGTTTCCAACTAAGGAAACTAGTTCTTGGTTTCCAATTTAAGTAATTGAAATACACAAGGAAAATGTTAAATCGTTTATCTAACGACCTTAAACCAGATATTGTGCTGTCATTGCTGGAAACCTAATAAATGACCAAACTACAGTTGGCTACTAAAATTTAACAACATCAACTTAATCCGAACTATAACTTTCATACCAATTGCAAGTAGAAAATTTCTCTGGGAACTTCCAAATGGTAATTTGCCATCTCTGAAACAGGCTATGTATTTGTCGTGAGCGTAGCTCTCCTTTTTTATGGCGTGGGAGAAATGTTGGAGTTAGTGTTCTTATGGCATTATGCCTCGTTGAGTTCTTCAAATGCTCCTTCAGAAGTTTTCTCTGATTCAACCTACTAGGGAGAATATGCTGAATTTATTGTAACTTAAGTCCACCTAAAGTAAACTGTGTTTCCGAACTCTTTCTACATCCCTTATCAGGCTTAAAGTTTCTGTATTGTTCTGTATATTCTTGAAGATGAAGGCTGCTATAGCAAATAAATTTTGTCAGATCGATTCCAAGTAAAAGATAAAGCTACCGGAGTGGTATATGTTTTAGCTGTGTTAACATTACAAGTTTGTTTGGATTTGAATGGCATGCCGTGAACTTTTCACTGGATAAATTTACATGCTCAAAAAGTAGAATCACTTTAATTGTTCTAATTATGCTCTGCACGTAATGAACAGTTTCTTATGACTTATGCTGAATATTTAGTGTGATGTAGTTGATTTTTTGTCTGGTATGGCATGTAATGACTGTCCATGCACTCTTAGCAAAGTGTCTGTGAAAATGATGAATCTTCCACTTTCTGTTTATTATGGTTCTGCGTCTTTTTAAGTTGAGATTTTTATTGGTGGTCTATTTTCGTGAATCTAAAGCTTTTCACTTTTCATGGACACTCTTGCTTGTCTTCAACTTGTAGTTACAGAATTATGATTCTATTTGTCTTTAACATAAGATGCTTTTTTTAAAAAGAATTCTACGGTATTTATTCTGCTCTCTGACTCAATAAGGAAGCAGTTTTTGTTTCTTTGGCAACTTGTATGCAAGATCTTAGGAACAACAATCATTATAAGATCATTCTAATGTCTTGCTGATCTTTTTTTGTACCTGTTGTGTTTTCCTTTCTCTTTTGCTAGTCATTGGAATGGAATGAGGATGGTGCAGAAGAGCAAGCTGGAATAGCATCAGATATGGTGGTAAGTGAAGACACTTGTGTGCAAAATGTTGAGAAGAAAGAGGATAACTTGGCTAGTAGTAGCAGTGAAGAAAATGAGTGGGACAAGCTTCTAAGAGTGAGGTATTGTTCTGGCAACCTTACTTATATTTGTTTGATGGTATACTATATTATGTGGGCTTAGCTATGCATATATATTCAATGCGTGTGTGTGCAAGTATCAATACTATGGTGAAGTTTTTTTCTGTATTTTGAAGAATATGCACGAAGTATTTCAATTTCACACCTGTTCAATATGGTTACATCAAGACAAAGAAGGTGTAATATAGGTAGCATATGAATTTCTTGAAGGATTGATAAGGACTATTTCTTAGCTTCATTTTCTATTGTGTTTAGGAAGTTGTTTAGAAAGACCTACAATTTCTTAGAATCCATGCAAACCTAGCGAAAAGTAGGGCAGAATGTAAGGAAAGATTTATATAGGCAGTACCAATTAGTTGAGATTGCATTTTTGACATGTTAGTTCATTTACTTTAGGTCCAACACTTGCTAGGAGTCTTTCATTCTTGTTAAGAGATTTTTCTCCTGAGAACGTGTCTTCTATAATATTAGTCTGAGATGGGTATAAATGGAGTGACATAGTCAGTTTCTGACTTGTTTGAGGTGTAGTAGTAGTTGTTGTTATATTTATAGTGGTGGAGCATGTGGTTTAATTCGATGCAAAGCGAAGAACCTTACCAGGGCTTGACATTATATGTTTTCTTTGCATTAAGTAACAATGAGCAAAAAGTCTAGTAGAGGCAGAACCAACATTCACTGTACATCGAATAGTTTATCAGTATATATTCTTGGCATTAAGTATATTTTCTTTTTGTGGAAAAAGAGTACATTCATCACTCGTCAGCACAAAGGCTTTGCTAGTAGCCAATTTAATAAAAAGACCAATAACTTCAGGCTGTCCTTTTCTGCTTACAAGAACTCTAAAAACTGTAGTATTGGTTCGGTTTCATCTACAAATAATTCTGTACAAGACGATACATTCCAGCTTAATCTTCTATAATGAATTGTGTTCGTCTTCAAAACACACAACATTCCTTTCTCTCCGTACTGTCCACCATATGCATGTTGGTATAGCCCTTCACCATCTCTTATTCCTTACATCAGCACCTCCATTGTTCCAGCATCTCAAAATATCAATAATAGTCCTGGGCATCACCTACTTCACCAGAGCCATAAACAGCTGTGACAATCGTGCAGTTGCTTTACAGTATACAAACGGATGGTTGCTATCTTCTTGGTCGGCCACAATCGATTAGTATATTCTTGCAAAAAATATTTCGATGAGCAAACTGTTTTTACCAGTAACGAAGGGAAGCTCTTCGACTACTTTAATTAGTAATTACTACATTAACAGATTAAGAAGAAAAAAGATAACAGTTTCAAAGACTTCTTCTGATGTTGCTATATATTTTTCTTGTTCCTAAAGCTCAGTCCTTTTTAGGATGGCCAACCGTTTCCACCAACACTCCCAGTTTTATTCACTTCACATGTTCAATTGTAAGATAATACTGATTTGAAACAGTGGAGACACACCCAGTCACAATACAAGTACGGGATTCAATTCTTGTACGATTCACTCGTACTGGCTTCTGGTAGACAATGTAGAAGATAAACAAGTGTTTGTATTTGATACAATGGATGTTTAAGTGGTGAAGCGGTAAAGTTTTTACAATCATTTTCTATACATTCAGAGATTGTTTCAAGTTATATAGGGTTTCACTTGCTCCTGGAGGTCTCTTTCCTTTTTTTTTCTGCCAATGATTCTTCTTGGAGAGAGAGAGAAAACGATAAGCAAAGCACAGAAAGAAGTATTAGGATTTCGCCGTCTTAGTTTTTTTAATATTTTGTTTATATGCTTGAAATGGGTACTAGAAAGCTTTGCAGTGTTCTCAGCACTTGAAAGATGGTAGTGGTGGTCCTTTTATAACAGGTGTTGGGCTCAAAGAAATGAAGAATAAATATGTGAATTTCACAAAAATCTCAGTAACATGATTGCTGCTTTTGATGCCTGTCCATGCCCAGGAGTCGCTTGATTGATTGGTGAACTAAATGAAGAGTCAATCTTACATACTTAAGAATGCACAGTTTTCAAAACTATGATAAATGATTTCATTTGAAGTGGTATACCTTCATTATGGCTTTTGCCTCCTTTCATGGTGTTCTTGTGCTCGTAGATGGGAGAAGTATCAAAGCGAGGAGGAAGCAGCGCTAGGTCGAGGCAAGCGCCTAAGGAAAGCCATTTCTTACAGGGAAGTATATGCTTCACACCCCAATGAAACATTAACAGAGGTACTTCCGTATTGTAATTTATATTTCTTCACCCCTCCCTCTTTTTTTATTCTTTGATAAATTCTTCAACCCTCCCCTCAATTTTTTGGGATCAGTGTTTTAAATCTTTAAAATTTTGATTTCAACTACAATATTGTGATTCCACAAGCATAATGTTAGTTGGTTTGAAGCTAATGAATTTGACATGGATGATTGTTTCCTAGGAGGCAGTCACTCTGGTTTCCTAATTAGGACATAGTTTAAGATCACTAATTTTGGCCATTGACTGATACTGTAGAATGCTGTGGAAGGGGAGCCTGTGCCTGTGCCTGTGCCTGAACCAGAGCGAGAGTATAGTCAAGCTGGACGAGCATTAAAGGAAAAATAGTGAGTCATATTCTTTTGGCTTTTATCAGCATCTAAGTCTAAGTGATAACATATTTGCTTTAGTGAATTGAGATGGTTCATCTTATAACATTTGCTTTATGGCGGGAAAAAAAGAGTAGAATGCATGATACTGGAGTTTTTGCATCATTTTGGCTGGATTGTTTGAATAACTTGGCTATATCTGTAAATTATGAACTTCGAAAGATAATACTTATCTGAATATCTGTTTGATGCAGTGCTAAGCTTCGCGCTAAACAGAAAGAACGGCTAGCCCGTAGAAATGCAATTGAAGCATCTGGACCCATGGAAGAACAGGCTGGACGAGAGTTTCTCTGTCACCTCCTTCCTCCACAAGCTCATTATGTGAATTTGATGAATGTACCATCACAACACCGTGAAGAGAAACACGTGGCCATGAACTTGGAAAACAATAGCCGTCTTAAATCATCCGAGACACAGAAAAACATGGGTGACTCAACCTTAAGGTTGGGAAAACTGAAACATAAAGTGAACGATAACATAGATCTTCCATCAAGAGGCCATCCTCTTGCAGATATTCCCCAGTCAAGTAATCATGCACAAGATATGAGCTATATTAAATCCGTGGATAAACAACTTTTACCAATTCTGGGACTATGTGCTCCTAATGCTCATCAGGTGGAGGCACCCCAGAGGAACTTGTCGAGGTCAAACGTTCGACAACACAGGCAAGGATTAGGACTGGAGTTCCCAACTATTGCTCCTCCTCCTGAGCTTTCAACTGAAATGGTTGCTAAAGGTTTCCCACAGAGATTTAGATTGCCAGATCTTCCCCTGGACCCTTCACAACAGCCTCCAAAGAATAGCTTACCTGATTCTTATCTCCCATTCAATCCAGTATGCTGTCTTTCTCCTCTCTCTCTCTCTCTGTTATACTCCCTCTGTCCCAATTTATGTGATGTTGTTTGACTTGGCACGAAATTTAAGTAAAGATAGAAAGACTTTTGAAAGTTGGTAGTCTAAAACAAGTCACTAAAAAGGAAAATTTGTCACATAATTTGGGACACAGAGAGTAACATGTTTTCATGCATTTTAAATGTAATGCTTATGTGAATTCCTAATGTTGCCTTCTCTGCAGCATCCTCGACCTGTCATGCGAGAAAGAGGTTCTGCTGGTAACTTACAGAATTCTTGTGCTACTTCATCTGATATTCAAGACAGGACAGCTTTGCCCAAACCTTTTGATAAACCATTGTTACCAAGATACCCATTTCCTGCTATGAACATGCCACGTCCACCCTCTGCCTTGTTTCCCAACTTGTCTTTGGGATCAAGAGATGTGAATGAGTCTGTTCGTGAGCACCCTGTATTGCCGTTTTTGCCCAATCTCAAATTTCCACCTCACGATGCACCTAGGTTTAACCCGCAGGAACAAGAGATGCCTCCTCTACAGGGGTTGGGGCATATGGCACCTTCATCATCATCATTTCCTGAAAACCATTGGAAGGTTCTTGAAAACATTATGCTGAGAACTGGGTTAGGATCAGGCAACCTACTTAAAAGGAGAAACAAACTGGATGTCTGGTCTGAAGATGAACTGGATTGTCTCTGGATTGGTGTACGTAGACATGGAAGGGGCAATTGGGATGCCATGCTGCGAGATACAAAGTTAAAATTTTCCAAGTATAGGATTCCTGAGGATTTATCAATTAGGTGGGAAGAAGAGCAGCTCAAGATCATGGATGGACCAGCATTACCTGCGCCAAAACCATCCAAGCCTACCAAAGTGGGAAAATCAGGCTTATTCTCAGGCATTTCCGATGGAATGATGGCTCGAGCATTGCATGGTTGTAAACTAAATGAACAGTTTTTACCAACCCACCTAACAGACATGAAACTAGGGTTTCGTGATCTGTCTTCCAGCTTTCCACATTTGGAACCTCCTGAGAGACTTGGTCTGAACAGCAAACATATCTCACATCTTCCAACTCCCAGTGCTGACAAGTACCGGGTGAACATTCCTCGAGATTTGAATGCGGGACCATCAGACAGACTAGGAGCTCCGTCAAGCTTTGTTACGGAGTCACCATTTCTGCTGAATTCGTCGGGCAGCAGTAGCTTGGGTCCTCTTGGCTTGGGTTGCCAGAACAGGTTTGCCATGCAAAAGGAGAATGATGATGGTGCAAACAGATTTGTTAATTTGCCTAGCCTTCTTGACAGGTCTTTAAATATCTCACATGATTCACATAACAATGCGGGAGGTGGTGAATCTAGCAATTATCCATCACTTCTTGTACTTGATAAAGGTCAGAAAGTTTCTCAATCAAAGGGCAAGGAAGTGGTTGAGTGTAGTTCACTGAAGAATAAGCTACCACATTGGCTTCGTGAAGCAGTGAATATTCCAGCAAAACTCCCTGAACCGGATTTACCACCTACTGTCTCTGCAATTGCTCAATCAGTTCGCATGCTATATGGGGAGGAGAAGCCCTCCATCCCTCCATTTGTTATTCCTTCTCCCCCTCCATCTCAACCCAGGGACCCACGGTTGAGCTTGAAAAAGAAGAAGAAGAAGAAGAAAAAGAAACATGGATTGCAAGTAATGAGGCAGTTCCCAATAGATTTTGCAGGAACTATTGATGTACAGGGTAGTAGCTTACATGGTGAGAGTATGGCTGGAACAAGTAGTCTGCAAGATCCAGCATTCCCTCTGCTTTCTAGAGTGATGGCCAGAACTTCAGGACTTCTTTCGAATGAAGCTAACCTTAATATGCCTCCTCTAAGTGTGAATGCGAATCCTTCAACTAGTACATTTCCTCTAATGAAGACAAGCTCTGGATTGTCTCCTTCACCCGAAGTGCTTCGATTGGTTGCATCCTGTGTTGCACCAGGTCCACCTATTGCTACTAGTTCAAGTTTCCTTGGAAATATGGTCCCTCTCCCCAAATCCATTGATCAGGTTGTTTCTTCAGACACCCAAGATTCACATGAAAAGCAGGAAACAGATCAGACCTCAGCTCCTAGTACATTGGGTCCATTCCAGGCAGAGAAAAAAGTTGAAACTAATAGCAGGGATTCTAGCAAAACACAGTCAGATTCTGCTCGAGCCAGACAGGAAGATGTAGAGGAAATATCATCTGAAGGGACAGTCTCTGATCATCAGGAGGATGACCATGAACCATAGCTCTTTCCTATGGGGAGCTAATTGTTGTAATCATCTCTTGACGTGTAACTAAAGCCTCTGACCCTCCATTATTCTCAGTTTTTGTAGGGCAGGATGCAGTTAAAGTAGCAAATACAGTACAGGTTAGACAAGTTACTATGTAAAGCTTGTGTAAGAGGAAAGAAAAACATAGAAGTTAGCATATAATGTTGTTCGTCGTCCTTAGAGTCGAAGGCTTTGACCTTGTAGGACTTGTTTAGTAGCTGGGTTCAGCATTTCATTTAGGACTTCCTAAGTGTCAAAAATGTGGTTCATGTAAGCAAAACTTTGCTTGTATGTATTTTATGTATTTTGCAGTTCCGTTGTTTCTTATACTTCCATTTCTTAAACTGCTTTGAACTGTTTTTCTTGAGCAGAGGGTCTATCGGAAACAACCTCTACTCTGAGGTAGTAGGTAGGGGTAAGGTATACGTATAACTCTACCCTTTCTAAAGGGACTACACTGGGTAGGTTGTTGCGTTTCATGCAATTCTCTTATCTTTATCGCTGTTGATTTTGAAGGTGGATATGTTGTGGCTATATTTGGATATATAGTGAAATATATGAATATCTTCTTGGTGGTTTTGATCATCTTCAAGGCAGGAGGGAAAAGGGTAATTTTAGGCACAAATTATTTTTAGGATTTTAGTGTATATGCGGCTTAGAGCAAATATTGAAGTGAATAACCTTACTGAAAGAAGTGAGCTTTTCTTGTGACATGAAGCTTTTGGACAAAATGTATTTGAAGTTGAAATAACGTATTTAGAACTTGAAAGTGTGTTTGTTGTACATGGGTTTAACAACAACATATCTAGTATAATCCTACAGTGCCTTACCTTATCTTATAAAGATAGAGAGGAATTGTTTTCGATAAACTCTGGTAATTGTGCATGAACTTTACATGATGGAAAAGAGGGTTTGGAGAAGTTGAAGATTTATGAGTAAAAATGGAGCATTATTTTACTTGGTATTTTGCAAATTAATATTTTGATATTCCCTCATACATTTCACCCTTCAAGAGTTTTGAAAACTTGACATTTTCTTCTACTTTGATATTTTTAAACCTTGAACTTTATACTATTTTCAAAACTTTTGAAACTTGCTAATTTTAAACTATTGTCATACCTTGTATCGTTTTCATACTTGCAATAATTTAAATTTGTCAAATCATTTTTTTAAAAAGGTTGACTTTTACCCAAAAAAAACTGCATTTTACCCTTCACACGAGCTTACTATACCGAAGGAATGAAATTGAAAAAATGCACCCCCTCTTCTCCATCTCCTAAGAAAGAAGAAACAACTCATTGATCCTTTAATTAATGAGATATTTGAGCATAACCAACATGAATTATGATGCAGTAGTGAAACTGTTTCATCCTTAACCAGATGTTTCGATTTTGAGCCCTGATTGTGAAAAAAACCAGCACTATTCTCAAATGCGGACTTCAAACATAGACTTTAGAAACATAGTACATTAACAAAATTTACAATAATTGTATACATCATGTTCGAAATGGTAGCACATGGTACTGCCACATGCTCACCAAACATTTTCTTTGTGACACACAAATTTGTACAAACCGACATGCATATACTTACTTTTTATAAATACTTGTAGCCACCCCCCATCCCTCACGCTCCAAGACAGAATAATGAATAAAATATGCAGAAAATATTGTATAATTTTTACGTCTAAAAAAGTGAAGAGAAGACAAGATTTTCCCTTCCCCTTTTATATATGAGTTTGTATTTTTGATGTTTAAATAATATATATGTGCATCAATTTAATATTAATTTGTGTTACAAGCTTTTACCCATATTTGTTTGTTAAATTTGGTAATTAGTAGTGCACTCACCAGCACAAAAACGGTTACATTTTAGGTTTAATAACTTATACAGACACTATTAGTATATTTTTAACCTAGCTATATTTTCTAGGTCATGAGCAAATTGAGTTTTGCTTAGCCATTGTTTTATCGTTTTTGGTTTAATGAAGAGATTTCTAATTTACCTAAGTAGCTATTAAGTAACTTTAAATTTCTCATTTTTGCTTTTTCGAAAAATAATACTATATCGCTAGTGTTCGAGCCAATTTGTGTGCATCTTAATTATATATTCCGTCGAGTACCTGTAACTTTCCATTAACACAAGTATCAAATAGCTCTTTCCATCAAGGATACAATATGAGAAGAAATCACCTAATGTCATTTGTTGATCATATGCTGAGATTTGAACGTGAGACTTTATGATATAATATTCTTTTCTTACATCAATGACAACTAGCTAGGTTACATAGTGTGATTGATCTGGTTCTGTCCTTCTTAAACTCTATATTCAGTTAAATATTGTCACATAAATTGAGACAGAATCATATAAAAAGAAACAAATTACCATTTTGTTTTAGCTGTTTCTCCAAAACTTGGGATTTGTTATCCTCAATCAATAGATGATTTTCATCCAAACTACTAATAATCATGAAAATAAGAAAATGATACACATATATGTTTAATTAATTTTCTTTTTTCCTAGCTTAATTAATTAGTGGGAAGCAGCGCAGCGTGCTAACCACTAATTAATCAAAGTTTGAGAATGATAATTATCAGGTTTTGTGGTAGCAACAAATCTAGATGAAAAAGCACAAAACTTGTAATAATCTTCATCATCAGAGACATGATCACTTGTATCAAAGTTCAACGCATAACTAAGTGGATCGTATCGACATTGGAACGACGATTGACGACTAGTACTATACGTACTACTACTCGTTTTCAACATCTTATTACTACATCTCTTCAACTTCCTCAACAATCTTGTTAGCCCACAACATGATACTGATGTTGATGTTGATGTACTAAAACTTCTCGTCGTGGTGTTGGTGTTGGTGATGGTGGTGGTGGTAATTGACGATCTTGGCCAGTACCATTGACGACCTTGCATTTGTGTCATTTTTCTTATATTAATGAATAACCTAAGTGAGTGAGACAACTTTTGGTTAATTTGAGAGAGATGAAGGGAAATGACTTACCTAGGTTTTGAATTTATAAAGATATGAGGGTTCGTTGGAGATAGTAGTTGATAGTCTCGATGATAATTTAAATTTTAGTATAATGTATTTTTAATATTACGTTTGGTACTATGCATCATTAATATTATAATATATAGGGTAAAGACAAGTGTAAAGATGAGATTGGAAAGAGTTTTTTTTAAAAAGAAAAGTTCACTGTATGTGTAAATAAAAAGAAAGAAGTTTAGTTCAAAGTATCAGTTACTACTAGATTACTTTACTAATACAGTAATATCCGGACTAATCTGTGGGCATTATCGATACAAATATTAATTATACGTAGAGGCGAAGAAAAGATTTAAAGTTTATGAATTTGAGATTTTAGTTCTTTAAAGTTATTAGATTCTAAATTTATAATCTTTACCTATTCAAGAATTTTTTTAATTATAAATATATAATTTGAATCAAAACTGATTGATTCGGCCGAACCCATGACCTAGCTCCTGTACTCCTATATATTTTGTGCCTTTGATCTTAATTTTTTCACGATAAATTTCATCAATTTTATTGGCCTTTCACTAAATTTAAACAAAATACTGCTCTAATTTGAATTCATACATTGTTTCGATTGTTGGAGGGGAATGTGATCTGAAGAATTTAAAATCAAAATTCATGTGAAAATAGAACATTTTGAATAACTTGGAGAAAAAATATTTAATATATTGGCATATCATAAGAAAAAGTTATTCAAAAATAATAACAAAATTTTATGTGCCCTTTGTGGAATTGAGAGGTTATTTTTCGATAGATTCTATTTTTATTCAAAACAATATAATTTGATCAAACAAAAGCAAGAATAATATGATCAAGAAGAATTTATTAAAATATAATAAAACTTTATGGATAACATAACAACTAACAAATCATGATATGTATTTGCACCTAAAGTTTTCTCACTTAATTACTGATTATTAACTAAACGACGAATGTGGAGGGTGAGAAAGAACAGTTCATGCATCCAAACCATAGTTGGTAACGAGAATCCTAATGATTAAGGAATACTTAACAGTTTTAAAGAAAATATAATTAAAAACTAAAGTTATATAACTGACAAAACCACACTAGTTTTATTTGTACACCTTTTAAAATAAAATAAAAAATAACAATAATGTGAATGTAAACAATAAAGCATAATTTTAAGTGGTGTTGTGGTGGAGACGGGGTTAATGAGCGGAATCACCTAAGGCGAACGATAGTCCGATGCACTCTTCATTGAAATATTATGTGGTATATAAAGATTAAATGTTAATTATTATGAATGTGTATTTAGAGAAAAAAAATTGCACACTTTTTATTAAACTTCTCATTCCGTCACTTGTGGGTGAATGGGTGTGGGGTGGGGACTCTAAGGCGGAGTCAGAATTAGCAATTTGAGGGTTCTAAATTTTACGATAATGGAGTTTAAATCCACAACTATAGCGTGGAAACCATTTCCACCACTCCTTTCTTATCACTGAATTACCAAACAGTTTTCTTAAGGAGTTCACAGGTTAATATATATATATATATATATATATATATATATATTTACGGAAAAGATACTAGATTCATCGGAATCCGTAAATCCCACCTAGCTCTGCTTCTCGTGGGTTGGGGGTCTGACTCATCTGAGCAGATGAGATCAATTGGTGTCCACTCACATCCACGTTGGTGAAGAGTAAAAGATGAAAAGCTAGTAAAAGGCTGCATGCTGAGCCAAACATATTTTTATTGTATTCACATGATTGTTGGCTTTTTCCTCTTTGGTTAAAACTTTTTTTTTTACCACAAGAGTCTCATGTTCATCTTTATTCGAGTTATTATACTTTTGTTATTCTTTAGATTATTTTTTTCAAAAAAAAGAAAAAAAAATTAGGTAATAAGCTGTACTTTGGTTCTTTGTTTAATTAATTAATGCCAGTTGGGAGTTAGGGATTGTTTATTGTTATTTGACCGTTTGAAATTTCTGTTAGGAATTTGAGTTTTTTTATACTATAGTATTATTTAAGTAGTCGAGGATCCAAATTGAATTATCTCAATTTTTTTTTTTTTATCTTGTTCACGATAAAAGTTAATCACTCTCACTTTATCCTAAATATTTTTGTTCTTATTCATATCTCTTCTAATATACCTGCATCCATCTCAACATCATCGTTCAGTCTAAATCAAGTTGACTTAATTTGAACTTCACTTTGACTATCCACCCGGCTTCTCGTTTTCATTTTTTTACTTTCATATAAATATAATTCAACTTATAATTAAACTTGCAATACCTGATAATAAAAATAATTTAATAATTAGCAAGTGGAGTTAACCAAAAAGTGGTTTGATTTATCATATCCTCTTCATTGTCCTGAAGCTAATTAAAAAGAAAATAAAAAAGGGAGGAACCAAATTTATTATTGTACTAGCAAATACTGTTTCTTTGTCAGCAAAATACAGTAATTATTTGACTACTGAGAGCTGATGTTTTTTTTTTTTACAGCCTTTTACGACGAAAATATAACACATGAAATTGTTTTCGATAGACACTCAATTTAAAAAAATAAATAAAAGGGAAATATTAATAACAAGCAATAACATGATTATAATAATCAATAAAAATTGTAGTTAAGTGGTAAGTATTCTTTTATTTTTACCCAGATATTTCGAATTTGAATTTCTTTGGGTACAAAATTGTCTTTATTTGAGAGCGTTTTAATAATTATTAAACTAAAAATTCAATTGCAGAAAAGAAAGTAAATAGTTTCCACTTGCAAATCACACATTTCCAAACTGTCACCATTCGAATATATTATATCATAAAAGGAAAAAAGATGAGTCAATAAAATTTTAATATTGTTAATTTATTAATATTCGATCAGTATAATTTCTGTCAAAAAGAGCTAAATTAAACGATATATGATTTGTCAGTCATTATAGAGGTCAATCATAGGCATAGGCAGTCTAATTAAAAACATAAAAAAAGATTCTTAAAATGGAATCCTAAGAGATCTTGATTCTTTTTTATTGGCAGTCCACTCTTATTTTATTTCTTCAGAAATAACAAATTATTATTTTCTTAAAAAATATACATTATTATTTAAAAAAGAAGAATTTTTCTAAGCCTGATTACAAAAAAGTCCAAATTTGCAATAAGAAGGTTACAGAAATTATTGGAATTATGTGACACTTGCATGTTTATGTAATTGAAGATAAGAGTTTTGCAATTCCACAAAAGATCAAGGCTACTGTAATCCTTTCGTTTCAATTTATGTGCTTTACTTTTTTTTTTTTGATAACCCTTTAATTCAAACTTTTCGAATAGTATACTTATAAAGACCACAATTTTTTTAATTTTTTTTTTAATACATTCCACGTATCTTTAATTAAAAATTGAAGATTCAGAAGTTTGCTTAAATCAAAACGAAATAAACACTTCAAATCTGAAACAACGAGAGTAATAAAAAAAATGGTTTATATAATATAATGAACACCCCTAACACTAGCTAGCTAGGGAGGTTTTTATTAATAACCCTAGTTCTAGTTCTAGTTTTATTTAATAGTTGAACAAAATTGTACCAAGTTGTCAAAAAGACATTTAATTTGAATAGTTTGAAGATAGGACGTAGCATATCTCTGGGAATATATCTTGTAATGTCTGAAGAAGACAATAATTAACGTAAGTCAATGCCTTGGGGTCATTGTTTGTATGAAACTGTGTCTTGTGAGGCATCACATGGAGTTCACAGATAGGTGCTATCCCAAAAAAAATCAACCTCCACATGGGTATGAATTATAGGATTAATGTTCGTCGTGAAGTGATAGAGACTGTTCCATTCTTAATCAATAATTGATAACTTATATTCTAAGGTTTAATTAATTCAGATTCGCACAAAATATGCTTCAAAAGACCAAATATATATTTGTAATAACATTTTAGTGAAGCAAATTATATTTGATTATGTGCAATTTACGAGCGTATAAATTATCCTAAAAGAGAGTATATTCACGTTTTTTTTGTCATGTCAACGTTCAGAAGGATAAAGACTATCAAATAGTCAAGCTCAGGACATTGATTAAGTTTAGGCTATTTAGATATGTAATTAATAATTTGTGTCAAATTTAATTAAAAAGGATTTTAAGGTATTCTGTCACTCAAATGTTTTTCTTTTCCTTTGGAAAATAATCATATATTGATCATCTCCTCGGAATGAATAATACTCAATTCGTTTCTATTTATCTATCGTCCTTATTAAAAATAGATAGTCCTTAATACTTTCTTTATTCCTATTAATATGTTTTTCTTACAAAAAAAAAAATGATCCTTAATATTTGTCATATCACAAAATCCATGGATAAATGACATTATTCTTCCTATTAAACTCTTGAGAGTTATTAACCTTGAAAATATATATTTGACCAAGAAAAACTAAATAAATAATTCATGTCTATTGGTCAAATTAATTAATCAAAATAAATTACTTCATGTTCATTGATTGAAAGCTTACTTTAAGAGAGCACTAAAGAATATACAGGTAAACTTATATATAATTTCACGTAAAATGATGACATATAAATAGAAACGGTGTGATTAAGTAAATACATGTCAACGTGAATGAAAAGGTATGTTTGTATTGTGGTAAATATTCAGATTAATTGTTTGATTTTCTTTAATTATTATTATCTTGTTCCCAAAAAGGTTTGACCAAAAGGTAACTCTTTTGACTGACAAATATATAGTCCACTAGTGATGAGTCCTTCTCCTCTCATGTGCTACAACGTGATATCTGTAGACTGCACAAACAATACAATAAGAATGAAAAAAATAAATTAAAAAGATAAAGGAACTAGGACAAATTTTAGTTAATTTATCTTGTAAATTCGAGGTTTATTTTAAATTGTTCCCTTAGTTCTACCCAAATTAATATTGTTAATTCGACATGCATTTCACCTATGAGAATATTTAAAGAAGACCAAGGACCTCTTGTAGGGGTATTTTGGCGGAAGATATAAAAAAAAACAATCCATATATTAATTTTGATGTTATTAATTTAAGTTCATCTTTAATATATGTTTTTTTTGAAGTTTAACATAATTAGTGCCATAATGTCTTCTTGTGTTTAATAGATAAAAAATCGGATTAAAATACCCTTTAGTTGAGTGGTAAAGAGATGACAATTAGATGAACCAAAATTGGTGAATTGTGGCATGTAAATCATGATATATTGTTACTACTCCATGTAAGATGTTTTGTTGTATTAGAGATAGAGGTGGGCATAGTATGGTATATATCGAATTATCATATTATATCGAAATTTTTAATATTGTGATTTTGATATTATGGTATGGTATATGATATATATATTTTATTTTTTTTGGTATTTGATACGGTATTTGGTATTTAGAAATAACATACTAAATACCATACCGAAGTATATAGTTACATAAATAACATATATATATATATATTTATTAAAATACTAACAAATATGCAACCTAGTATTAATATAAACTAAATATTTAGAAGTTGAGACTTTGACTACTCTATTTTGATTGAAAGGTATTTGAAATTTTATTGATTAACAAAAGGAGTCGTTTGTACTGTATTTTGAATATATATTTCTACATGTGTAATGTGTTAGTATGATACAATTGAGACCTTTTTTTAATTGTTGAAGTCATAATACTCTATTATACAAGTATATATTAGTCGAAGTTTAACAAACAATGGTTACCGATTTACCATATCGTAGAATACTGAAACCGAACTTCAAAATACTGAACCATACCGAATTAAATTAGTATGGTAATGATATAATATTTTAAAAATCGAATATCAAAATTACAGTATTGAAATTTTCAAATACCATATCATACCATACCATGTCCACCCCTAATTATGGATTAAATAATTCACAAATCATATATTCCAAGTCCGTCATAATTTTAGCTTTTCACTCGTGGTACCTTAGCTTGTTTAAATTTAATCCTTTTTCTTCTTCAATATATCTTCTTTATTTATTCCATTCAATTCATGACACAAAAGAAAGATATATATTCCCTGTTTTAATTTATGTGACACTTTTCGAATATCGAAACTCAAATAAGTTTATCTTTGACCCTAATTTTTTCATATATCTTTTAAATATTTTGAATTGTCAATTATTGTGACTTATAGTACTTTTTACATAGTTTATAAATATATAAATTTCATTTAAAAAAATTTAAAGATTTCATGCACAAATTTCCTGTCAAATTTAAATTGTTTGACTCTCGAAAAATGAAAAGTATCACATAAATTGGGACAGAGGGAGTATATATATATATATATATATATATATATATATATATATATATACTAGTAAATGTGTCCGCGCGTCGCGCAGTTAGAAAATTCTCCTTTAAAATTTATTAGAATAGAACTTTTCTTGTATTTTGATGTTATAGTATTTTTATATAAATTTATTTTTAAGAGTAAAAAGGTTATTCAATTGTAGTTTACCATTTGTTTTATTAAAAGAAAAGGCAAAATTACAAATCATAACACTATTTTCTCTTAGTTTACATAATTTCATTTTACAGATTCATTAATTTCCTTTTGAAATTTTACAATGGTTAATTTATTTTTATCATCTATATGCATGGTTACATAGTGTCTTTAATTAGAGAGTTAAATAAATATTTTTCTCAATTTTCTTCTTTGCAAATTTCGTTAGTATAACACTATCAATTACTTTCAAAATATTAAATATTTTTTTAAAATATATATATAACTAATGTGTTTATCAAGAGCAAAGGTTCCATAATCATATGATATACCAATAAGTAATATGTAGTCATTATGTGTTTTAAAATTAAAATACAATCTTTCAAAATTCAAATTTCATATGTAGTATAGTTATGATAATGTTTTGGAATTGAAGTTGTGCACAAACAAAACATTAAGGATTCTTGAAAAGGGTAAAAGAGAAGTAATGGATAATGAAAAAAAAGTACTTTGGTGCGAGATAATAGTCATCATTGTGTATCATACAATTGTAATTAATTGCTAGTTTTAATTCTATCATCTAATTTCCTTTTTTTTTTTTTACTCCTGTTAATATTAACATTATTATGACAACAACGAAAAAATTATATAAATTTTTAGGCTTGATCTTTTGGAGAAGAAAAGATTTTTTGGAGAATGTTGTAAAAAAATGTATTTTGTAAAAAGTTATTTGTGAATCTGCAGTAGTTGGATTTACATAGAGTTTGTACTAACAAATACTTATAATAATAACTTTAAAGAAACATAAACAACAAAGTTTAAAACATGTACTAAAAAACAACAATTAATATCATAAGCATAAATTAATGACTGTAAAAAAATATACCGGGATCTGTAACAATAGAATGAAACAGAAAGGAAAAAATCGAGCCCACTGAATGCAGAGTGTCTCCTTAAGGAAATTATTCTCCTCTAGTACCCGAGGTTTAAAGAAATAGATTCTCTCAGGATGAAACGATTTTATTCACAGTGTAATGATATAAAATGGTGTCAGTGAGTCACTCAACAGGAGCAAAGTACACAAATATTTAATTGTACATAAGAAGAAGAAGAAGAAGTTCAGAATTTTCATTGTTTTAAAATGAGAGGAAACCCTCTATTTATAGACAACAAAGTATAGTGTGAACAAATATTTATTGTGTCTTATCGAAAATGTCATAACTCTTTGGAAAAGTCACAACTCTTCGGAAAAGTCACAAACTTTCATAAATGTTACAACCTTTCATAAAAGTCACAACTTTTCATGAAAAGGGAAAAGTAGTTTTGAAAATAAATAAATTAAAAGAGAATCCTTGTTTATGGTGGCGCCACATAGGCAGGGCTTAAGGTTCTCTCATATATATGATTAAAAGGTAACACACATATCATAATATATCGAGATATGACTCCCTAACAAAGGCAACCTTGTACATGGGGGATTTGTAATCAAAGACTTCTAATTAAGAATAAAGAAGTACTTATCACTCTATCACGACCCTTATCGGTAGTAATGTGATATAGTTGAACTTATCAAGTCATTTGCTTTGCCTTTACAGACGCAAAAAATGAAAAAGATACACCCGGTCAAATTCTTGGCTCAAATTGTAATCTGTGAATTTGGGCCTAAACTCCATGAGTAGGCCCATCGGGTCGAAGTGCGGAGAAATTTTAGCCCAAATGAACCGCGAGTATGGGCAGAAGAAAATACACAACACTCTCAGAAATGCGAGTACAGCACACCAATTTGGAGCCCTAATAGTTTGAATTTTTAGGCAAAAACTCTACTCTCTATACTCGCCCCCAGTTTAAGTTTCTTACTTTCCTTTTTAATCTGTTTCAAAAAGAATGTTTCTTTTTATATTTAGTAAGTTTTTCAATTTCAATATCCTAAATGACAAGTTTAAGATCACAAGATTTAGAGAACTAACATTTTTAAATTAAGACCACAAGATTCAAAAATCTCCCTTTTCTTAATCTTCATGCCCGTCAAACTTAGACACTTAAATTGGGATGGAGGGAGTAAGAGTTAAAAATTATGTTGACAAACTCAAAGAGTCTTTTGGTAAAAAAATTTAATGCTAGAGATTAGTACTTAATAATGCCTAGCAAGTATGAACATTATGGAGCTATAACAAAATCCTCTCTGTAGAAGAGACGTGGTGTGCTTCTGTGACATGTTATATAGAAAAAGGAATTCTGTGATTGTGCTTTGACAATGCTAGTTCTCATTATGTTTCAGGCACAAAGTTGAGTACTTGGATTGGGGGAACACATTTTACCTCAATGGTTATGGACCTTGTGCCGCCATCGGGCGATCATCACGAGAAAGAAGACTGTGGGCGGCATACATGTGTAAGGATTGAAAGTGCAAGAAGAGAACTTTGTGGTACAGATGGAGCTACTGTCACTGCTTCAAAGAGTGTTTGCCTGGGAATAGGGAATGCAGGAACTAGTTGGAATGAAAGAACATCTAATGGTGCAAATGTACTGCCAAACGCAGATTCTTTGGCTGTGAATTGCTATAGGAACTTGGAGCCTCATGATGGTATGGAATTTGACTAGAAAGAGAATGCCTTTTCATATTACAAAGAATATGCTAAGTCCATTGGATTTTCCTCAATAATAAAAGCTAGCCGTCGATCCAGAATTTCTGGAAAATTTATTGATGCAAAATTTGTTTGCAGTAGATATGGAAGTAAGCGTGAACCTTCTACTTCTGATGCAGAACCTGTTCCAAGTGCTGATGCAGCAGGAAGTAATCCTGTGAGGAGGAAAAAAGGCAGAATAAGCAGGTCTTGGTCAAAAACAGATTGTAAGGCATGCTTGCATGTAAAGAGAAGGTCTGATGGAAGGTGGGTTATTCATACTTTTGTCAAAGAGCATAACCATGAAATATTTCCGGATTGGATCAGCTATCCTCCAGGTCACAGGAACATTGATCTGGATAAGAATGATGCAGATGCATTTCATGCTATCCGTGGGAGGACGAAAAAGACTTATGCCTCGACATCTAGGCATTCTGGTGTTACGAAGAAAGTTGAGAAGCAAAAGAATGGTGGCACAAATAGTAGTCCTCAATCTTTGGCTTTAGATGAGGGAGATGCACAAGTTATTCTTGAGCATTTTCTTTGCATGCAAGATGAAAATCCAAACTTCTTTTATGCATTGGATTTGAATCAAGAGAAACGCTTGAGAAATGTCTTTTGGATTGACGCTAAATGTAGGCTTGACTGTGGTAACTTCAGTGATGTAGTTATTTTTGACACTACCTATATAACAAACGAATATAAGCTGCAGTTTGTTCCTTTTATTGGCGTCAATCATCATTTTCAGTCCATATTGCTGGGATGTGGGCTGATTGCAGATGAGAGTAAGTCAACATTTATTTGGTTGATGTGAGCATGGCTCAGGGCATTGGGTGGACAAGTTCCAAAAGTAATTCTAACTGATCAAGGCAAAACACTGGAAGAAGTTATTGCTGAGGTTTTACCAGATTCACGCCATTGCTTTTGTTTGTGGCACGTACTGAGTAAGATCCAGGAGAAGCTTGGTCATGTCATAAGGCAGCATGAAAGTTTTCTCTCCAAATTCAATAAATGTATTTTGAGGTCAGCGACCAATGAATTGTTTGAAAAGAGGTGGTGGAAGGTGGTTGATAGATTTGATTTGAGGAATGACTTGTGGATTAAATCATTGTACGAAGATCGGCTAAGGTGGGTGCCGACATACATGGATAAAATCTTCTTGGTAGGAATGTCTACGATGCAACGAGCAGAAAGCGTTAGCTCTCTTCTTGATAAATGCATATTATGCAAGACGACATTAAAGGAGTTTCTTGACCAGTATAAAAAACTGCTGCAAGAGAAGTGTCAAGGAGAGGTAAACACTGATTTTGAGGCAAGACATAAACAACCAGGACTGAAATCTCCCTCCCCTTTTGAAAAGCAGATGTCAACTTTATACACTCATACGATATTCAAGAAATTCCAAGTTGAGGTTTTAGGAGTGGTTGCTTGCCACCCTAAAAAGGAAAATGATGATGGTGAAAATGGCACATATAAAGTCCAAGATTTTGAAGTAAATCAAGAATTCATTGTCGTATGGAATGAGAGGACATCTGATACTTCATGTTCTTGTCATTTGTTCGAGTACAATGGATTCCTTTGTAGACACCTGATGATAGTTCTTCAGATGTCTGGTGTGCATAACATCCCCTCTAAATATGTTTTAAGACGCTGGACTAAAGGTGCAAAGAGTAGAGAGAAGACGAGACAAGTAACTTTGGTTGATTCCAGGGTTCAATGCTACAATGATCTATGTCAAAGGGCATTTGAGATAGGTGATGAAGGGTCGTTATCTCAAGAGAGTTATAACATTGTATTTAGTGTGCTGGAAAATTTTCCGAGAACATGTGAGACCGTGAATGATGCAAATTTAAATGAATCAGAACCTTGTTCTCTCCCAAATCAAGGTCTTAATGACCTTGAAGTATTCACAGATAGAAACAATCCAAGTAAGAGTAATGGAAAGAACATAACAAGAAAAGAGAAGGAAGTAAGTTATTGATCTTCTTTCTAATTCCATTATGCAAGTTACTCAGGAGTCGTTTGGTAGGGTGTATAAGAATCGTGTTGAATAAGGTGTATTAGTAATGCTGACATTATTAATTTTGGTATTAGTGATGTTGAGCTTATTTCTTATGCACTATTTAGTTTGGTCTAGTAAAATAACATGCATAGCATAATTTCTAAAACGAATTATTTGTTTACAAAAATGGCCTCCATAAATACGGTGAAAAGGATGAGAAAAAGGTTTTGAGGAACAATTGTGTGTTTAACCACGCTAATGCATGTACTAAAAACCTTTGCATTGTTAATACCATGTATTAGTTATACATAGCATAATACCAAATAGAGTGAATAACTAATGGTTGTTATACATAGATTGAACAACTTTACCAAACAAAATATTGATAATACGCAAAGCTAATTCATGCATTATTTTCTCTAATGCATCCTACCAAATGACCCCTAAGTGTTTTTGTTTACTTCATTCTTACGTATCTATTAGGTAAATACGGAGCAGAAGATAATATCCATGGCAGGGATAGATAGCAGATAGCAATTGGCTGATTTATCTCATGCATTCCATGTATGTTGCAGGGACAATTAGGTTTCGGAGAATCAACTGTGGATTATCCTTTCGGATCACATTCAGCCATACAGTATTTACTACTCCCTTCTTTTCATTTTTTGTGGCGGTATTTGACTGGTTTTAACAAGCCATGATATTTATGTGGCATAAAAGCATGTCTTTTAGGGTAAAAGGGGAATTTTAAAGATAGTTTTTTTTTTTTTAAAATATATAGAAAATTGTCATTTTTTAAATAGATTATAAAGGAAAGAGAGTCACATAAATTGGAATAATCATCGGTTTTGTGATCCAAATTCTATGATACATGTTAGGGCCACATATATTCCAGAATTCCATTTCCTGATGGCTACTATAGCAGCCCCCAAATGATTCAAGGAGTGGTATGTAATGCTACTTACGATTTGTCTATCCGTGTGCTGTGTATGTAGCGCATGAGTCCAGAATAACTGAACTACCATGTATATTTTTTTCCTTTTGGCGCAGGGACAATTGAATACAAATACCCAAGGCTATGCCAACCACTTAAACATGCTGGGGCTGGTGATTCAATTAATAACTCCAATCACTGATGTGTTCTATGATTTCTGGTGTTGTCTCAAACTAATTCGGTTATCTTTGTTCTTTTTTAGGGACAAGTGAGTACACTTGTTTCAATTGAAGATGGCCCTTATCTCTCTCAACCTAGATTGCATGGACTGGTACTATCTATACATTATGTAAAAAGTTTTTGCTGTGTTAGGATATCATTTCCTGTAGCTTTGCTGAAGTTGGGTAGATAGATTAGAAAAATTCTTCAGAAACTAAATTCAAAGCCATTTGGCTAAAAGATAAATGGTTTCTCTGGTGTACTAACAATTGTTGCTGTTCCATTTACTCTTGATATTAGATTATCATTCTTCTGTCTTGTAGGGGCAAGTGTATTTTAGGCCTGCAGATGCTCAAAGTTCTTTTGGGGTTCAGGACAGTCTCCAAGAGGTGCTATACTTTTTGATCATTTTGCCTTGTTCTTCTCTTGTTGTTTCACCACCATTTTGTTCCTTTGTACTTAATTAATTTCCATTTTCTGGGTTCTATCATCAGTCTACCGTGGCCAATACGGAGAACTTGTGCTGAAAGAATTTATCTTGACAATAGCTCACGCTGCAGTTCCTTGACCAACTTTACCATCTAGTAGTTTGTACATATATGAGATCATTGCCTTGTGCACAGAACTTCAACAGGTGCGATTATGATTCTGATGTCTTTTGTAGCTTCCATAACTTGACAAACATGAAGGACATGTATTATCTAATGTGAAGTGTGGAAAAAATGAGGGCAAAGATACTATTTTTTATATTTATACTTTTTACATTGGAAGAGGGAATGGGAAGTTTGGAAGTGTAAAACTAGGTCAGATCTAATTTCACTATTTAAATACTACTGGTTTGGAAGTAGAGATTACTTTGAGTCTTGAGATGTCTATGAAAATATAGCTTGAATTAGTTGAGTGACTTTGTAGGTGAAATAACAGTAGTTGAGTGGTTTTTCTATTACAAAACAAAGTTGAGTGACTTTCTGAGATAATTATCATTAGTTGAGCGACATTTTGAGATAAAAATTGTTAGTTTAGTGACGGTTTGAGAAATTAACTCACAAATGGATCTATCTCTTTTTTTTTGGTTTCTGACCGAGGCTCTTTTCTCCTTAACAATTTTTTTTCTGAATTGAATCAACATGGAATGACGTTGTTGAAGAGGCGTGTCAAAGCGGAGTGAGCGTTATTGCAGAGCTAGGAAGGAGCATAAGGGACAGATTGCAGTGGAGTGGAGTGTTGGAACAAGTATGGAGTCTCGCTTTTTTTGACCAATGTGAGACACTTCAGGCATTAGATAATCGGTAGGTCATCATTAGACTCCGCAATTTATTGTGTTTATGAGGTGTCTTTGATAGCTAACCTACATCTCTGAATGTGCTTGATAGTTTTGAGGAATTGTCTATATGATCAGAAGGAAGTATGAGTGTGTGTATTATAACAAAATTTTTGTATCAAGTTATAAAAATACTTGCAGTAATTACGAAGATGTTCCTTGTATTTTGGAATTAAATACATAATACAAATACCATGGAAATCCTAGTATAAGGACAAGATTACCTTTTTTCATGTTAACTTCAGCACTTAAATTTGCAGGTTTGCTCAATTATTTCAAAAGAAAGAAGTAAAAGAATTTTCTTTAGAATCATTTAAAATACCACAAGAACAACAAAAAGGAACTGTTAATTTCCTTTGTTCATTCCATAACTCAAACCTTGCCAAAACAAAATTGTCAAATTTCTCATATATATATGGAGACAACAAATATAAAAATGTCTTAATTCGAAGAATGCTGAATGGTTATGGATTTCAAGAGATATAAACAAATTTCATGCAGTATACATGAATAGAAATCTCCTCAATGTCACATCTTTACAAATTATGTGTGCCATGATTTCCATTTTCTATCTAAAAAACTAAAATATGCATGTCTCCATGGTCTTATAAAAAGCAAAGGAGCACTTACACCCCAAAAGGCCACAATGAATCCTATTGCCATGGAAACATAGAACCATTCCACTTCATTATCATCATCATCTTCTTCTTCTTCATTTTCAACCTCTGGATTGTGATTGCAACGCTCCACGAGTGGAAGCCCACACAGTTTATTTCCAGTAAAACTAAAAGGGCTAAAGCTTTGAAGTTGAGTGCTCACAGGAATCTGCCCTGATAAGTTGTTGTGAGATACATTCAAGTAACTTAAAGAGGACAAACTCGAAATGCTTTGTGGTATTTCACCAGAGAGTTGATTATTTGAGATATCAAGTGATTCTAATACCTTCATCTTGTCAATGTCCCTTGGAATACTACCAGTCAGCTGATTGTGGGAGAAATTTAATGATCTCAATCCAACAAGACTTGTAAGACTCATAGGAATGTTTCCAGAAAGATTATTGTTAGAAAGATCCATGCTTGTAAACAATGACAAAATGGTATCATACTGATACATGTTGCCCTTAGTTGCTACTCTTGCACTCTCCCTGAAAACTCCAACATAATAAGAATAATCCATCTCGTCGTCTCCATCTCTAACTTCCTTCCTTCCATTCACCATTGCTGTGAAATTGTTAACACACCGAGGTATAGCTCCAAACAAATTGTTGTCGGCAAGATCCAAGATTTGAAGATCATTGAGCTTGCAAAGTTCTGGAGCTAGTTCACCATCGAATTTATTAGACCGAAGACTCAGGACTATCAGCTTTGAAAGCCTTGTACCAAACCAAGGTGGTAAATTTCCATCTAACTCATTCTCATTCATGTCTATTTTCCACAATCTTGTGCAGTTGTTCAAGGATGAAGGCAATGGACCAGAAAGTTTGTTTCTTTTCAAGTCCAAAGATTTCAAATTGCTTAAAGCTCCAATGGATCTTGGGATTCCTCCGGTAAGCTTATTCTCTCCCAAATTGACAACTCTCAACTCCGGCCAATTCATCCAACAATCAGGAATTTCTTCCGAGAAACGATTTCCCCCAAGGTGTAGAATCTCCAACATGTAAGATTCATTCTTTTTGTCACACAAGAAGCTTGTTAAACCTTCCGAGAAAGTGTTATCTGAAAGGTCTAACTCTGTTACCATGGTTGGAATATGGGGGAGTGAACCTCTAAAGTTGTTGGAACTCAAGTATATCAACCAAGGACCTCCTCCACTTCCCATGGAGCTATCAGAAATTGAGAAAGTTGGAATTTCACCAATGAGCTGGTTGTGAGACATATTGAGGAAACGAATTTGAGACGATAAGTTCCAGAACCAAGTTGGAACCTCACCTACTATACCAGCATTCGATATGTCCAAATTCATAATTGATTGTTGAGTCTGGATCCACAAAGGGAAGTCAGGGCCTAAGCGCCAACCGCCCATTACAATGTCACTAGCTTGGAATGGTGGAATCCAATCTGAACTCACCCTTAAAGTCAAATTACTCTTAGATGCAGAGAAAAACTTCAAATTTGTCAAGTTGGTGAAATGTTCTTCTGTTAACACCCCTTCCAACCTATTATTGGACATGAAACAGAATTGTAGATTTAGAAGCTGCCCAAAACTTTTTGGAAGATTTCCAATTAGTTTGTTGTCATTTAGTCTTAAGGTCCTCAAAGAAGAACAATTTCCTGAGCCTATTGGAGGGCAATCATTCATAGTATTGAAAACCTCAGATACTTCTCCTTCAAATCGATTTTCTGAGAAATCGAGATCTTCTAATATCCTTAACTTTCCAATCACACTCGGTAGCTTTCCAGAAAGAAAATTTTCAGACATATCGATACTAGTTAGAGATGTAAGATTTGAAATCGAATCTGAAACTGTTCCCTCAAGACTGTTATCCTTCATGATGAGTGTTTCAAGGTTCTTGCATCCATAGAGCCAATTTGGGATAGTGGAATTCAGATTATTGGAAGCAAGACTAAGATATGTAAGCTTGGTAAAATCACCAACTCCATTTGGTATTGGACCCTCAAGACCACTAAAACTCAAATCAAGATATTCAAGATTACTAAGATCAAACAACCATTGAGGTAAAACAGAAGCAAATGAGTTGCTAGAAGCTCTCAATGTTGTGAAAGAAGTCAAGTTAAAAGGACCCTCAGGAAATGAACCGGTGAAATTACTACCAGTGAATTCAAGAGAAACAAGACTACCAAAACTGAAAACCCACCCGGGAATCGGAGAGCCAAAGTTATTCAAAGAAAGATCAAGATTTTCAAGAACAGAACTGTTGTGATCAAACAAAGAAGGTATTGAATGGAGACTACAATTCGAAAAACGGAGACTAACCAAAGAAGGACGCATGCTAATCACCTCAGTCCAGTTTGTTGCTTCACTTAAATCCACACCAGACATGTCCAAACTATCAAGATTCTCAAGACTTGACAACCACTGGAAATCATCAATCTTTAGGCCTTTAAGTTCTGTCCAATCCCATCCATTAATGGATAGCTCAATGACAGAACCAGTCACATTGTGGCAAGAAACTCCTTCCCAGTTACAACAATCTTCTTTATCAACCCAAGAAGATAGTACATTTGTGGGATCATTTGCTTCTTTCTTTAACCTTAGCAAAGTTTTTTTCTCATTTTCTTTGCAAATTCCACTGCAAGAGCAAAACTTTAAAGTAAACAGGACAAGTACTATGTAGTACAGCCCTCTCATTTTTGTGAAATTATAAGAAAAGAATGTGCCAAAAAATGACATAATATATACATAAATTTGGATGACAGATTCTTGGTGGCTTCTGAAATTATAAATGTTAAATGTGATGGCTGTTTTCTAGACTTGGAAAGTGCAAGTTGTTACTTATTTGAATGCATTTCTTTTTGGTGTTTTAAAGTTTGACCATTAGGCTGAGTTGTGTTGAGATCTTTATAAGGAGAAATTGTTGACTTACATTGAAAGACACGAGCTAAAAGACGCATGGAGAAAAGATTTATTATTCCTTTCGTCTCAGTGACTCATAGGGCTTTCCTCAACGCAGTCTTTTTCGTTAATGATAAAATGAATAATTTACTTTTTCTTGGACAGAATAAAAAAGGAAGTGTCGAAGGGTGTAAAAAAAAAGGAATATGAAATGAAAGAATGATTTTTAATAAAATGTAGGTAGGTAGAAGCCAAGACCTCAAAATTGACTTCCAGATATGGGCACACGCTAAAGATTGGAGTATATATAGGTTAGATACATCAATTTCTTTGTTCTACAAAATGCAAGTGGATAAAACGAAGACTTTTTTGGGTCCAAATCGTGTTTGAAATATTAGTTTCAACTTTCAACTCATGTACATGTGAATACTTGGGTGTGGACAGGTAGTGGGGGTGGGCTGGGAAGTCAGATCAATTAATTAATTATTAATGAAAGCCACCTTACATATGTTTAATCCATACTCAATGTCACTCTATACATGTTATTTTTGTGTTAAATTATGTGATGCCTAATAGATGCTATTTGTCTTCACTCTTATAGCTGCATAACAGCAGGGTGGATTCCAATTAGTAGAGTAGTAATTACAAATGCACAATTATACTACCTCCGTCCACTATTAATTGTCATACTTTCCATTTTTAGAGTCAAATTATAAAAACTATAAAAACTTTGACTAACATTTTATGATATGCAAATTATTGCAATGTGTAGTACTTTTCGTATAGTTTTTGAATATCTAAATTTTTTGTTTGAAATATTGAAGTAATGTAATCTAATTTAACTTTGAAAGTTAGTCAAATTGACTTTCGAAAAGCGCAATATGACAAATAAAAGTGGACGGAGGAAGTAAATCAATATGTTTAGTGATTGAGAATTGTTCTAATAATAATAATAGCTAGCCAGCCAACCAACTAAACTACTAAGATTTCCGTCATATCAATTAATTACTCTGTTCTAGATTAAATATTTTGAGTTAACTAGGTTTACATTTGTATACCAACTCTTGTAACTATTAACTCGGGAGTTACACATAAAATGAAAATTATACATACTGAAATCATTACATTTGCATCATTTTATTATAAAAATAAAACTCATTTAGTAGTATAAAACAAAGTATTCTCGCTTACTCTATTGTCTACAGCAGAATATGAAAAGACAACCCTCGTGAAAATGAAAAAAAAAAAATACTACAAAGAAAAAAGTGAAACAGATCAAAGAGACTGTATAAAATGGAGAAAAAATTTCAGGACTTTACTTAATGAAATCAAATCCAAACTAAAACGAGATTTCACATGGTGCATGGAATGTTCTTCCACGGCAAATAGATTCCAGGTTTTCGCCAGCATATGAACAAAGAGGTGAAACTTCCACACCTGAAAAGTTGAGAAGACTATGAAACACTTACTTCTGTTACACTACAGGTTTGTTAGGGTCACGGTCTACACCAACAACAACAACTACACCTCAGTCACAAACGAGTTGGTTGTGCTGTCTAGTTAAGTTAAAATCATAATGTAAGAACTTTTATGCAGTGAATAATAATGTAGAGGTTATATGGTGAAAAGTTATGCATGGATTGTTATACGATGAATAATTTTCCATGGATTGTTATGTAGGAATTACCCTAGTTTAAAGGGTGTGTTTGTCTTAAATACTGTTATCCACGTATTGCTAGTACACATTCTTATTTCGCATTTCTATCTGGTACAAAATAATACATAGGTTATACCAGTATTAGTTTATACAATATTTGGGATCTGGTGTTAAATTCTCAGAAGTTATTGAGTTTAATATCACAAACCAAACACTACATGATTAGTTAAAAGAGTTGTTTTTCACTATTTAGCATCCCTGGCCTCATGGTAATTAACCTTTAAACATTCCTTCGCACCATGCATTATGAACTTCACAAAAATATTTTATTTCCCAAACATCAAATTACCTGTGGCATATAAGGGCACAGAATGTGTCAAGAAGCCTCCAGCTGCAACCACCCAACGGGTGTGGAGACGAAGAACAAGCAATTTAGCACTATCAGGAGTGTCAAAGTTTGCCCCGTTGGAATTTTTAACTGGAGCAAATTCTTCTTCACGGACAACCTAATTAGACAAAACATTTCAAACCCCGGTATTAGACAGATATGCATTTAGCTGCTATTGGAGACTTGGAAGTATTGTGACAAGTACAGAATGACAATTACCTCAAATAGTGTTGTTGAAGGTGTATAAGGAAAAGCATCAAATATGAATTGTTCCAGTTTGTATCCCACTGTTTGACCATGAATTGAGGGGATTTTCTTCTCTGCAAGATGATAACTGCAAGCATGTTGTAAAAGCTTTTTTTAGACTGGTATTCCAACAATAATAGTCAACTCCACCTATGTTTGCAGAACATAGCCACTCCCCAGAGTCCAAATGAAGGAGGAGGTTGCAGTAGAGTTGGAGAAATAATCAAATTATGCAGAGCACATGTAGAGCATAGTCAGGTTGCTGAAATGAAGGATTAGTATCTATAGGTGTGAAAGTAATAGCCTTATTCTGGGGCCATCCCACCGATTTACGGCCTTTATGCTTCTACTATTGGTATGTAATTGATTCCAACAAATAGCCATTAAAACCATTACTTTACAATTTTTTAGGCAACCAAACAGAACAAATACAAAGGAGAAAGGCATTGCTCACATGCTGTCTTTCTCAAGGCCATTTGCCACTTGATTCAGGAAATCTACAGTAAACATATGTAAGCAGACCTGAAAAGTAAAATACATGAGTAAATCAAAAAGGTATCTATTAAAGAAGAAATAGGTGCATACAAGACAACTTTGCTTTCCTCTTCACAAGGTCCACTAGATACCCTTTTTTTTCTTTTGATAACTATTATTTATCTATTTTTTCAGATATCAGAAGGATTGTGGGGTTTGGATTTTCGTCCCACATAACCAAAATTAAAAAAAAACGAGAACATGTTTACAGCATTCATCAGAAATATTGAATCCTCCCTCTATTTCTTTAAACGCCGCGTCTAAGAGTAAGAGCATAGTTCCAACAAGATTCTTTTTCTGCTTGAACTAAGCTTTTTTTTTTTTAACTTATCAACAAAAAATAACTCGTTTCAGCAAAATAACTTAATGCATGCAAATCTGAATATCACCAACTAAGAGAACTCACTCACATGTTTATAGTAATAAGAAGGTATATTTTGAAATGTTCCCTTACAATTAAAGATAAGAGGTATATTTTTCTTATCAAAATGTTCTTTAGCATGGATTGTGATTATCATAATAACTTTGGCAGCATTAAAACTTGATATAGAAGATTTGGTTACAACTCTCTTTAAATCATATTCATAGGAACTCCTGCATTTTCTCACTAAAAATTCTCAAGGAAAATCGTCAAGGTTTTGGCTATGTTTATAACATAGTTTTATGTTGAAAACAACAGCCTAAATTTACTACAAGTGAAGCAAGAAGGATACACAAGATTCAATTTCCATCGAGTTAAAAATATTATGTCATAAATCAACAGAATGCTTCTGACTAGATATGAGAAAACCTGTTGCTGTAAACTATAGTAGAGTTCCACTAAATTATTTGTGGGGGAAGAAATAGAGACACAAATTTAAGGCAAGAACGGAGAGAGGAGAAATGGAGAGGTGAGAGGTTGAATTTACATTGCTCCAACAAAAGCGAAGACGTCCTGTTTCCTGGTTTACTGCACTAGAGAGTGAAGGATCCAACTCACTATACTCAACCACAGCAAGTGGTCCACCTTTACCTCGACGGACAAACACACCAACCTTCTCTTGTGGATAGGCCTACAATCAGAGTGGATAAAAATCAATACATGCATATGTTATAACTTCTTTCTGAAGTGTTCTATTAAAATATTATGATGATTGATGAGAACTCTAAAATGTGATGCACTATGTTCTACACAAAAACTATAAATTTTTTTTTTAGATAAGTCAATAAGAAGAATGAGATTATGTTGACTAGTCAGGTAAATAAATGTATTCCATGTCCAATCTAAGCTCCGCTGCTGCTTCATCACAGAAACACCAAACTTCCACTTAGTTTTCTTGGACTAGAAAAATAGCATCTCATACACTGTTTCTGTTGATCCTTCGTAGCTTGTTGGATAGATTTTTCTCTTTAATAGATCAATGGGCCTAATACCCTGCTTCTAGTTATTGCGTTGCTTATCTTAGGGAAAATATTAAAAGCAACGGCTTCCTGTACTTATAATAGTCCATTTATTTTGTGGGAACTAAGTATTCCAGGAATTGATGGAAGAGGGGTAACCGTAGCCGAAATGTAAAATTCAAACATTAGTTTGGAAAAGAATGGATTGAAGGAAGAACCTTACCAAGACACTAAACAAGTTAAACTTAACACTAAGGACAAAGTAATCAAATGCCAAGCTTATATTGTTGATCTAGCAAGAATTACCATCATTCTTGCATATTTCAGCTTTATAGAATAATATAGACCCGAGGAATGTGAAAATAGTATGCAGTTTCTGGTGTTAGTATCCTACAACCCTGAACATGAGAGTGAAGCTTGGCATTTTCTTCATCCAAAAACAGAGGCGACTATTCCTCTCTATGTGGTGTCACCTTCACTAGAGATCTACATTAATTCATTGTGGGCCAGCAAGAGCCACACGGTTGCAGAGACCATTAAAACTACACAATCATGTCACTGAAGAAACAAAACTCATCAAGTTTAATCGATCTTTAGAAATTTACAACTCTACTACATTTTGCTCAGTTAGATTTTTACTTGAGAAGAAACATCTTTTAACCTATCTAACAACTATATCAGTGATTTCCAGTTCACAAAACAAAAAGACACTCTAAAAAGGTAAAAAAAAAACGAATTATCTGATTTGGCATCCTGAGCAGATACTGGATTGGAAATATTGCAACTATTTCCTACCTCTCAGATGCTAAATTGAATGCACAAAAAGTTGGATAGGAGAAATATAGATTATTTTGTCCAAAAAAAACAGAAAAATGAAAACAAAATTACTCACCTTACGTACAACTTTTGCAGCAGCAGACACACCTTTATCAATGAAATAACCCAAAAAGGTAGGATCTGCCACTCGAACCTGCTTCCAGAAAACAATTAATATGTATCTTAACAGAAAGAATTACTAGAAATTTTCATTCTATGGGAAAACGATATTAAAAGTGGGAGGAAAAGCATAAATTACCAAAGCATTGTCAACTCCATAGCAATCCACAAATTTAATGCCTCTCGAGTTCATGTCTTCCAATAATCTTGAAGATTTCAATGCTGGAAAAGATTTAAATGTTAATTGACTGACTTCAATATGGTAGACTACAAGCAAATAACATCTGTCCAAATCTCGAAGTTCACAAGTAGTACTCTATTGCATTAAAAAAAAATGCTTAAAGTGAGGTATAGCTCCTTATCAGGAAAACAAAAGTGAGGTATAGCTGTACCTGTATAAACTCCACCATTTCCATCCGGAGACTTCGCTACCTGCTTCAATAAAAAAGCTTTAATAACCTATTAACACTTTAGATAGTTCATCCATATTTTATGACACCATACCTACTAAAACTTGAAATAGTTCATCCAATGTCAACTTAATATAAGAAAAACTCAAAAAAATGCATGATCTCTCAGTAATCCTATTAGTAAGTTCTTCTATGAATAGTTTTGAACTTAGAAACACCTGGTTGGATAGATGGATTTTAGTCATAAGATAAACAAAATTAACAGAGAACAGCTCAGATGTCAATTATGAGATTTGAAAGGCATCCAAGACTTGAGAGTTGAGATACTACTATGCCCACCGCAACCAAAGCAAAGAATCAAGAGAAGGCCCATTACGACCTTGTTAGCTGAGAAAGAAATACCCTTAATACAGAGACTGAGAAACTCGCAAACATGGAAGGAAGTACTTTACAAATGATGAAGTGTTGACTGCTCCCAACAGGCAACCTTTGTCCATAAGGTTGGAAAATAAGCAAAGCATCTCAAGTTATACTATGAAAAATAGAGGGAAATACTATGCAAAATGGTAAGAGTTTAAAAAAAAAAAATTAGTTTAAAAAAAAAAATGGTAAGCTATTGAATACTCAAGACAGATAGATAGCATTAGCAAGCTTTGTCCATAAGGTTAAAAAGTAAGCGAAACATTGCTACTCATCCCTGGAAAAAAAAGAAGGTAAAGTGAGACATCTCTAGTTGAACATGCAACTTTAGGATAGAGAGCTTAAACAGAAGGTTCTATTTCACCTGTGTAAATTTAATTATTGAACAATTACACGTTCATTAGTAGCAGCAAAATATCTCGTGTATGCGTGAGATTTGATGACTACCTTTGTGAAATCATCTGATAGAAAAAATTTCAAAGAGAGAAGTCACCTACCCTGTATGGGGTCTCCATAATAAACCTTCCATCCTTCGAAACACAAGGTATGGTACCTTGTTGGAAGAAGGTAACCTGCATCAACAAAAGTTCTCTTTAATGCGAAAAAACGATCAAAAACCAATAAACTCTCAGATTAAATTACATAAAAATGAGAGAGAAAAAAGGGTAACAAATGAAATCTTACTTGATCTGCTTCAAGACCAAAATACTTATGACTTTCAAAGTATTTGCGTGTGGCTTCATCAGTGAATGGACTGGTCATGATATACCACTGTATAGGAACAATGCCAGCACCTGAAAACTAACTGTATTTTTGAGTGTGGATACGTGAACTAACACCCAAAGGCATTGAACAAGTAGCTCACCCTCATTTGCAGTTATAGCTGCTAATCTTTGAATACACAAAATTCTCTCAGCTTGAAGATGGAAAAGTGATTTCCCAGATGGAAGTCCAATATCTGGTACAAAAGAAGTAAAAAGAACATCCATAAGTAGAAGCTTTATTTCCCCATAGTTCTATTTCCCACCATCCCTCCTCACCCTCGCCCCTTTTAGAGAGAAATGATGGAAGTAATATAGCAGCTGCATGTTAATCCATCCAAAAAGAAAGTTTTAGGTTTTAATTTGGAAAAAATATTATTAATTATAGATAAAAAAGACTTCTTTGGTATTCGCTAAATCAGTGATTTCCAAATTTCTGATGACTACCACAGAAAGTTCTTCTACCTGTTAAGTGTCAATTAAAAAATTTATAAAATATTCTTGTGTATTAAGATTTACCAAACCTCAAATACGTTTCAAGTTTTCCCAAGAGTGGAACCATGCCATTCAGTACAATACAATGCCAGACAGAAATAGATATATCAATGACAGTGCTCAATTACATTACTACCTAACTTTCTACCTTGTTCAATTTTTAAAATACTCGAAAGTGACCCTTGATATACTTCTGCAACAAATATCTAGCCCATCTCATCTAACATAATAATATTTGACAAGGCATGTGGATGTTACGTTGATAAGCGTAGTTTTTTATATCCTAGCTCTTTTTTTGCTATCATAAAAAGTTGATAGTTTAGCTTACATACTAGGAACAATGCCAAAGAGAAATAACTGTTATGTACCAGGAATTCATACAGCATAGATGATGACCATAGACCTCTTAAACGTTACTAAGACTAAATACTTGTTTATAAAGCCAACTATCACCGGAATTAACCAAGAGTCAACAACTGTGGGAACATATTGTTGACAGGTAATCACTACAAATAAGGTATTATAGCAAATATTGTACATCCTGTAAACTACATCTTTGAGTGTGATTGGAGGGAACAACCACAAAAATCTATAAAAAGAATTAGAAAATTAGGCAACTCGTAAGGATGTCAAATAAATAGAAAAATTACTTACTGAAACATCCTTTGGGGTCTGAACTACCAAGTCGAGTCCCCTGCATAAAAAATCATATTCTCAACAGCTAGACTAGAAAATTTAGAATAGTCAGAACACCTATATTATAACATGGGAATAACAAAGTAAATCACATATCCAAAAAGTTTTTGGACAGATCATCCCATGGCATATCAAGCCCTTTGAAAATAGAACAGGATCCAATAGATTTTACCTTTACTATAATTTTTTTTGGAAGAAAAAGGAAAAAAGTTCTTAATACAGACCAAAAGGTGATCTTGTTAGACCAGTGTTGGTGATCTATAACCGTCCTCCTCAATCATGTTTGGATTGGCTTAAAAGTTGGTCAAACCTACTTAAGTTAGTTTTTGACATCGGCAAGTGTTTGGCAAATATAAAAATAACTCAAAATAAGCCAAAAAATGACTTAAAATAAGTTAGGAAGTGTTTGGCAAGGTTAAAAATAACTTAAAATAAGTTTAAAATGACTTTAAATAAGTTAAAAACCAAAAGTAGGCCTCCCCCTACTTTTTATTTTTTGACATTTAAGTTTGACTTTTTATTTTTGACTAAAAAGCTACTTTTTTAAAGCCAAACCAAACGGGCTCTAAGAATATCTAAACCTGACACAATCAAGAATATTTTTTAGGACAGTCTGAAAAATGATTTTATATTTTAAGATAAATATATAATAAACATTTAAAATATTAATTATTATGATATTTTTTACAGAATTAAGTAACTTTTTTTCTTTTTTATTAGGACAGATAAACTTTTAAAATATTAATGCACCAATCAATCAATTAAAGAAGCAGCAAAACAGAGGCAATCCTTATAGGTATGCTAAGAATACATCATAAAATATTTAGGATCAATAATTATTTCTTATCCTTAAATGGTAAGTTGAGTAATAACCACCAACAGATATATGTACTAAGTTATCAGCCTATATCATAATGAGTAGAGTGATAACTGATAGTCAAGTTTACAACTTATATCATAATGAGGTAGATAGTGGAAAATCACATTGTATGGGACATGGTGTCCCCATTCTTGCTTGGTAAGTACCTCTATCGTGTTAATACACTTTTTCCCTATTAATCAAAAGAAAATATTAATACCCTTTATCTTACTTTATACATGAAATGATTATCAGAGATCCAGATCTCACTGAAGAAAACATCTTTTAAAGCAACTCGGTTTGCATAAACATTAACATAGCCTACTTTTGGTTCCCTTGATTAAAGTCAAGAGTTCCATAGTTGCAGCAGAGAACCTCATAAAACTACATGATAAGAAATCATACCAAAGTGGTTAAACCAATCTAAGTCAGCCACCAAATTTTTGACACCTTTGCGTTTTCAGCTGGACCAAGTAAAAGCAAAAAGGGCACAACTATGCTTAAAAGTCAAGAATGTTCTTAAGTCTTTAGTAACATTACCTGGCCACCAGACAAAAGCAGCACACCCAATTTTCCTTCTGCAATAGCCTTCATGCCCATCTTCCACCACTTTTCTCTATCTTCCATTGTCCTCTCCTCCACAGTTGACACACAACTTTCCGGCACTGGCTCTATCGCTGCTGCCGGAAGTCCTGAAAAGAACAGATACTTTCAGACACTAAGCTTCTTAAGGTAAAACAATCTTTCCTAAAGAGCATCCCGTGCACTAAAGCTCTTGCTATGCACAGGGTCCGGGAAACACCAAACCACACGCCGCATTTCTGCAAGAGGCTATTTCCACTCATTGAATTTAGAAAAAAAGTGTTGTTGGCACCGACCTTGTGAATGAAATGAACACCGAATGATCCGATCAATCCTAGGGAGATCTATATTCTGCAATAAAATACTTCCATGTTAAAAATCATCACTACAATTCACAATATCGACTAGTAATATAAGACCCAAATTCTAATTTATCAGGCAATTCACATTCTAAGCAGAAACGAAGTAATACCCAATTAAAAAGAAACAATTTTTACTTCAAATAAACGCAATTTGAGAAGAAAAGCCCAAATTGGTAACAAAGGGGATCTAAAAAAAAAGAAAAATAACCTCAATATCCTTAACAAGGAGATCTTTTTCTTCAGAAGAAAGTTCATCCCATAGAGAAAAAGCATCTTCTTGACCATAATCTTTGAGCCTTTCAAGTAAAGCTTGTGGTGGAGGAGATACTGGGACAGTCTCCATTGATGGTTCTCTCATTCTTCTTCTTCTTCTTCTCTCTCTAGATCTCTGAGTTTCTCTCTCTAGATCTATATACAAAGAGTGAGAGATAGAATTGAGAGTGTTAATTTGGATTTCTAATTCTCCCCTCTTGTGAGCTGTATTTCTGCTGACGGTTGGGTGGTTATTTCATACAGAGTGAGAGAGAGCAAACAGTGACGAGGAAGACAAGAATTAGAGTTTGTATGGAGAAAGTCAAATGACTAATTTACCCTTTAACACAAATTTTTTTAGTTTTTGGTTTTTCACGATACCCACGTTAAAGCCCGACTATTCTGAATTCGCGTCATGTTGGGTCCCATTTGAGGAAAAGATCTCCCTATTAAGAATTTTTCCACAGCTTGAATACGAGACTTCTCATTAAAGGAGGAGCAGCGTATGACCTCATTTGGACCACAATTTTTTAATCAAATTTACAGGTAAATTATACGAAATTAGTCAATTTTTCTTCTGAAGAATTTATCATAACAATAGCATATCTAATATAATTTTATATAAAAATAAATGGAAGACCTTTTATATGATTTGTTGTCTAATGCTACCAAAAAATACTTGTTTTTGTAGGAGCTCTAATTTGAGTGTAATTTTTTAATCATAATCAAAAGTTAAAGTGGTAAACTTAAATCTTTTTGAAAACTTTATACACGATTCATTATTTTATGGTAGAGTTTCGTTAATAATATAAATAAATATGAAATAATTTTTATATTAAAAAGAATAAAAATAGTTTAAACATTTAATAAAGTTGAAAATTCAACATGGAAGGAAAACGAAGGTTAGCATTTCCCCTTTATTAGTATTTCATTTTATTTTTTTTTATTTTTTGTTAACATTTCTGGTTTTCTAAGTTCTTATACTAATTAAATATTTTTTCTTTGTTATTATAATTAATGATATTTTATCATCAAGACAATTTTTTTTTATTTAAATCATCAATATCATTTTATAATCAAACAAAATATGTTCTTTAGTCATTAGGATTAAACTGTATTTTTTCTAATATTAAATTAAAATCAACCTTAATACATTTTATAAAAAAAATTCTCGCTCATCATAAATTTTAATTTTCCAACAAAAGTCATAATAGTTAATGAAATACGACTACATTATTTATCAATGATTAACTAAATTTCAGGCAATAATATCCCCATCACTTTTTCTCCTATTTCTATGTGATGTTTTTCCTAAAAATATAAATAAAAATTAGCTCACCTATCTAGAAAAAGAAAGCATGTTTTATTGACTCTAATGTAAAATGCCAAAAAATTTCTAATCTATAAAAGTTACTTGTTTTATATTTATTCAATTATATTTCTTAAAATGAAAAAAAAAAACTCTTTAGAGTGTTGATTTCTACATTCATTTAAAACAAATGATATATGAATAAATTAAAGTAGACATAATTCTAAAGGTATTTCTCACCAATAGAAAAATGTTTATTAAAAGATAATACTAATACGAACAAAATCCAAGGTAATCATTCAATACATTATTAGGATGGCTATAATTGAGAGCAAACGAATATTTTATGATATAATATTTTTTGGTAATTATTGAAACAATTAAATATAATTTTAAAAAAAGTGAAAAATCCAAAAAGTGATAATAGTAAAAATTATGTCCTAATCTAGTTTAGATAATTTGATTCATAGTCACGTGACTCCATAAAGTATGTGCACGTGTTCATTGATGTTATTTGCTAGAATATTCTTATATACTTTTCATCACATTAATTAATACTTAATGCTGTTTTTTTTGTTTTTTTTTATTATTTGCTTTTTCAAATAGAAAGCTCAGTGGAAATTATTATTTTTCAAATAAAAAGCGCATTGAAAATAGTCAACTGTGCCATAATAATTAGTTTTTGTATGAAGCGAAATAAATGTTTTATTTTTATAAATCTATAAATATTTTATTAAAGAGTTATTGTACAATGATGCCTTTATGCCTTTGTATTAAGTAGTATAATAATATAATATAATTCATAAAAAGTTATAGTAGTAGCTAGTAGTGTTATCTAACTTTTTTTATTTTATTTATTCATCATTGTTACTGTTACTATTCTACTATTTTATTCTTCGATTTTTTTTATTTTTATTTTTATTACAGTTATCGTGTTATTTTTCTTAGAATCAGTACTACTTGTTATTTTCTTATTATTTTCAACATGATTTTAATTTTTTGCTTTTATATACATAATTTTTAATATAATTTATCTGAATCGAAAATTTATCAAAATATCATTTCTATCTTTACAAAATAGCAATAAGATTACATACGCGATACACATTATCCTTTCTAAACTCACTTCGTGTGGGATAATTACATACATTGTATGTAACTGTTGTTGCATACTTTCTAAAAGCTACTCTTATATAGTCTGGGGAAATAGAAGTAGTGTTTGGCAACATATGAGAAAAAAAATACACCTTTCACTTTTAGATAATCTTAAATCTAAAATTAAGAAAACGAGTTATATGTAATTAACTTATTTGAATCAATGATCTAATGAAAATAATTTTTTTATTTTTATGAATCAAGTAAAAATACGATTGCGTTTATTATATTTTCTCCTGATTTTACTTGTAAAATTACAATAAAAGATAGATGTTATTGTTGTTGGCTATTTAACTTTGTTATCCTAATTTATGTTTCTATATATTATTAAAATCCTAAGGATAAGAGTGTCCATTTCTTTACTCCACCACAATGGTAACAGCCAAATATTATACATTATTTAAAGTTAACTTCATTATTCCTCTATATATTTCTTTATTTAAAGGAGATCACTTGTTGAAGATAATTGTCAGTTGAAAATAATAAAAATAATAATAATATTTATTCATGCAACTAATAAGAATATTGATGTCCCAACCTCTCTTATACATAAGAGTGAAATTCAAGCAAAGTATAAAATAACAAGCGGAATATAACTCCAACATATTCCACTTTGTGTTTTTTTTTTAAAATAATAATAATTATTATTATTATTATTTTTAATTCATAATAAATTACGTTATCATCATTTTAAATAAATGAAACAATTTGAGATGCACCGACACAGAATATTACGAGCTCAAGTATCAGTAGTTAATTTCCAATTGCCAAAATATTACGTTTTTACAAAAACTTGACAAAAAAAAAATAATACAAACTAGTAAGCTTTACACGTATATTTTTTAAATATATATACTTTTTATATTCAATTATTTATTAAATATTTATAAATTATGGTAATCTTTTTGTCATCCTTCGGAACGCAAAGAGTATATTCGATATCAAGAGAAATATTCTTCATGAAAAATGCTTTCATAAAAAATAAGTGTGTATTTTACTTAACATTTTGTGTTCGGTAGATCAATAAGTAAAAATTATTATTCAAAATATTTGTGTATAACTTGGATAAATAAAATAAGAGATTGGGTGTGGTGGTGATTGGCTACGATTTACGAGATTGAATGAAGAGAGTGAGAAAGTCACGATCAATGTAAAATACTCCCTCCGTTACTTTTTTATATATTACATTTTTACTTTGCACTTGCATTAAGAAATGATGTAACTTTACCCTTCTAACTTTATTTAATTTTTTTGGAACTCAAGTTTTCAATCAATGAATATGAATTAATTTATTTTGATTAATTAATTTAACTAATGAACATGAATCATTTACTTAACTTTTCTAAGTTGGTCAAATGTATATTTTCAAGGCTAATTACTCACAAGGATAAAAAGGGAACAATATGTTAATTTATGCATTGATTTTATGAAATGACAAGTATTACGAATCAACTATTTATAGAAATAGATGACATATAAAAAAGAACGGAGGGAGTATTAATTATAAAATTTATTTTCTTGTTTTCATTTAAAAAGTTGTTGATTTCTTTAAAAGTATTTTAATCTATCAAACATCATATATATATAATATATATATATATTTCCTCCCCACTTTTAATTGTCATGTTCCGTTTTTTAAAAGTCAATTTGACTAATTTTCAAAGCTAAATTAGATTACATTAATTCGATATTTTAAACAAAAATTTAGTTATTCAAAAACTATATGAAAAGTATTATAAATTTCAATTTTTTCATATCAATATGATAAAAAAATACATTATAAAATATTAGTTAAAGTTTTATAATTTTTTAAAAAAGAAACTACGACGTTAAAAATGGATTAAGGTAGTATTAAAATTTCAAACAGATAGACCCTTAAAGAGTCGTACCGGCACAAGCTGTAAAAATTTATAGTTCAGACATATTAATAAATGTAATGTGTTTGGATGATTGGAGCAACTTTTAAGAAATTAATGTTTCCGCGACTCTACTGCTCTCTCTCCGCAATTATTTTTTTTACACGCCTCTTAAAAAAATATTAATTTAATTTTTTTTAATTATTTTATCCTCTGTATTGGGAAAAATGTAATTGAGCCACGTGACATCATAATAATTGGACACACATCAACAAAAGTCGGAAGGTACACGAAATCTCAAGCGATTGGAATAAGATATCCGAGATGGAACAAGAGATGCACCGTACCATTGGTGGCATGGGAAAAAAGACGAGAGAAAAAATGTTAGAAGATTCAGGTGTGCAGACGAGCCTCGTATGAAGTCGAGTATCACAAGATATTGGCTAGCACTAGTAACGTAATTGTCATATGGCCCATAATGATCGACCTAAGTACTTTAGGATTCAAATGAAATTTTCTGATTGACTAAGGTCTCACCATTATAATCTACAAGTTTACTCCCATTCAGTTGTAAAGACGTTTTAAATTCAAGCAATACAACAGTAATTTACTACTTTCTCGAGCACTAAGCCTACTTTGACCTTGTCTTATGTCTTGCTTAACACATTCATACAAGGATACTCTTGGAGAAAGGGTTTAAGCTTTCGGACGCACTTGCAAATACATAAAGATAGTCAGAATCATTCATTTACTCTTTACATCATTTAATTTCGTTATATTTACTTTTCTTGATAACTAATTGAACATTCAAATCGCTAGAAAACGAACATGAAAAGAGTTAGATTAAGACGTCTGTTCTTGATCATATAAATTCAATTGTATTAATATTATAGTGAGCACCCTCGTTTATGTTTTAATATATAATTTTTTCAATAAATATTTTACTCTGTTGAGATGTTTGTAGTCTTCAAAACAAATACTACAAAGGATAAAATAACAAAAAAAAACATATATCTTAAATTTCTAAAATAACAAATTATTTAAGATATCTATTTTTAAAATCACGATAGATAATTAATTTAAGACGGAGAGAGTAAATGAATTTTATGGATCTTAATTTGATTAGATACATCTTTCTTTCTTTTTTTGTGAGAAAAGACATAAAATCACCACTAAAGTTGTTTCGAATTTTTAAAAAGACATCTTAACTTTGCAATCGTCTTACTACCCCACTAAATGATATTGAACTGTTATTATTATATCATTTTCGATCAGCCCCAGATTTTAAGAAGTCAGTGTGTTCACACATCAATCATTACATGACACGTGTTAATTTAATTAAAAATACAATTTTTTTTTCATTCTTAGTTTTTTTCTTTATCTTTTCTCTCTATCTCTCTTACTTTTTGACTTATTTTAATTTTGATTTCATCTTAAATTCCACTTCATCCTCCACCCTCTCCCCCTCCCACTTTCAAGTTGATCCATCCCTATATTTTCTTTCTTTTTCTTCACCTCTCATCCTCACCCCACCCTCCACGTCAAGTTGAACCCCTCTCCCATTTTTTTCTTTTCTTTTACTTCTTCATCTCCAATTAAATTCTTTATTTCAATGATTTTTTAATTTAAAAAAATCATACTATTTTCTAGACTTTATTGAATTATTGATAACAAAACAAATTATTTTTCTTAGAAAATTTAAAATTTTGAAGGTATCATCAATTATTCATTTTCATATAACTTCAAAATTAGAAATGATAATTTTAAAAGAATCAATGAATTCCCCAAAAATTGAAAGAACTTGATTGAAATCGGATAAAAAAAATTATATGATACCTCCTAATCATCTTGAAATCTAATGGGTTTATCAAATTGTTCGAAATGCAAGAAAATATTTGGATAAAGTTTTAAAATTAAAGAGAATAAAACTAATAGTAGTAAAAAAGGGAAGGTGAAGTTTTGGTAAAAATGGTGACATTGAGAGTGAGAAGTTTCAATGGAGATGACAATGAATTTTTGAAGTAGAAAGAAGAAAAAAAAAATAATAAGGAAAAAAAGTTAAAATAATAAGAAAATATATTTTATAATCAAATTATATTAGTTATTTTAGGCTGATCACTCTCTTTGATAGTGTGTACACACTCTCTATGTCAGATGTCACTTTATGTCTTTTCTCTTTTCTTTTTTTTTATAAAGTAGAGAAACTTTAAAATCGAGTAATCTTAAATGACAAATTTATTTATGTGGAGAGGGTGGAGGGGAGGGTATTGCGATATAAAAAATCAAATTCTCAATAATAAGGTGGGAGTTCAAGTAGCCAACTAATATATCCGGTAATCATATTAGATTAAAGACTTACTATAACATATAAATTGATATCTTTTTAAATAAAATTAAGACGCGTGAATTGAAATATATAGAGTCTATAATATTTTTTAATATATATATAGTATTATATAATTTTCGAAAAAATTGATCGAATGAACTTCTTCCGTCTCTAGCTCTCTGTCCATGTTGGAAGTATAAGTGTACAGCATTTGTCGATAATGTTATTCCACTTAGTACAAAATTGGTGTTTAATTAAAGCAGAAATATTCTTTAACAACTCTTGATTGATAGGTAGGAATTAGTTAATGAGTAATTTTGTCTATTCTCATGAATGATGATTAATAGCTACCTTTTATTTATTCTTCTAACAAATAAGCAAAGTTAAATAATTGGTGAACTTTCAAGTGGATTGATTGATTAGTACTTAAGGAAAGATTGAAGGTGTCGGCCACCATATTTAATTTGTATTTTTAATTATAGTACCTTTGTTTGGTTGTTGCATATATTGATTGAATAGGAATTATATATGTTGGAGTTAATTATAGTAACAAGAGCTCTATACTTTTTTTAAAATTTTTTTTTTTTTTTATTTCTCATCCGATGTTCGATATCTGTATTGAAATTCAATTATTTCAAATTTGTACCGCGTAGAATTTAAAGCATTATCTACCAAAGATTCTTAAGGTACTACGACTAACATGTTGTGTTTTAAAGATGAATTTGTTGTCTGAATTGGAAAATGAAGGAAAATAAAATAGAAAAGAAATTTTAATATGTCTTTAAATATCATTACATGTAATATTTTTATATTATTAAAAATAGAAACATGGAAAATTATGCGAGAAGCTATCCCAAGTTTTAAAAACGGTTTTTTATTTAATGTAATTGCCACCTAATTAACATTTTCTAGGTCTATCAGATCATCTATGATAATTTTATATTTTGAAATCACCCTATTACTTTTTAGGCGTCTTTTGAACTTAAAAGAAAAAAATATTTATACTGAATTATCCTATATTTCAAATTGGGAAGTTCAATTTGTTAGGCTTCGTTTATTTTCTATAAAATTAAAATGTTTAATTTTGATTGCACATATGAAATTAAGATGTGTATTAAAATTTAAATAGTTGAATCTGAATATACATTTACATAATAAGATATTGTATTAAATGATTAAAACGTTTTATTTTCTCAGTATTTGAATATATAAAACTTGACTTTCTATAAAACAAAACAAAAAAAATGTGTAAATGAAATATTTTGAAGTTTTGAATGGCATGAATTGGGGGTTTGAGAAAGGGAAAATTTTTAAAATGTCAATATTTTAGCATTTTAAAGGACTCCTTAGCAACACTTTCAATATTTATTAAAAATGTCAAAATTTTAGTTTGTTATGTATCTGATTTATGTTTTTATTATTTGTTTTTCATTGAAAGAATACAATTGTTTAATAACAAAAAGGAGAAATTTAGGGGAGAAAATATTTTTAAAAAGGAACATATCATTTAAAATACTTATCAGTTACAAAATAAAAAATAAATGACATAGCAGCATCCGTTTATGTTAAGTTTGTGCCTTTTTTTTTTTCCTGATGTCCAAGTATTCTGCTGAATTTGTTGCTTGGTGCCTTGTTCATCCCCGTTTTGCTACAGATGGGATCTAATCTTATTTGGTGCTCCAAATTTTTTTTCTTAAACATCCAGCCAGTTTTTTCATGTAGTTTTTTTATTTCTAATTTTTATTTTCGACATTTGAGTTTACTTTTTTTTTCACTTGTGTTTGGTGCGACCTTGTTGTTCTGGAGGAAGTTACCATCAAGCGTTGGATAAGATGTTCTTAAGGCTATCATCGCTCCCAGACAAAATAGTTATCCTCATAACTATATTGTATTCCACAAAAATTGAATACAAAATATCAACAAATACAAATTTACATTCATATAACAAAAAGTATTCATGATTGAGTTATTTATGTATTTTACTTTCATAGTGAAAATAAAAAATTATATCCAGTGATCAAAATTGTATACATGGCTGCCAAATATATTTTTATTTTATTTGTATTACAAAAATATTATTGATTGCATCCCAATATAATCTAATCATTACATATGAATATGATTTAAGAAAGGATACAAGATTCTGGAAAAAATAGCATACATAGTGGAAATAATACAATCTTTTGAGGAAGAATACAAATATACAATATTCTAAAAAAAAATACAAATTGACTGTGAAAGAAATAGGATATATCAATGCTTAAGAAATACAAATCCATTTGGCATACCTATTGGAATGACTACAAACTAAAAAAGAAATACAATGTTCTTAATAAAAATACAAATGCTAAGTAAAAGAAAAACAATTGACAAACAAAAAATAATATGAATACAATTTTTGCAACCTTCTTCTCTCACTCTCTCTTTCTTTTTCTTATTCTTCGTCTGCTATGTTCCTTTTTTCTGATTTTTTGTTCACCAAACCCAAATCTGAATCCGTATTCACTTTTGCATTAGTAAAACTTTGTCTCGTCATCCAAAAAAATTTATAATTTCCGGAGAAACTTAAAAAACTTTCATGTCAAAACTTCCAAACAAATTAATGATTCAACAGTTAACGAATACTTGATTCTCATATAATGATCGAAACATGTTTTATCACAAAATAAACTATATTGCACACAAAATAAATACAATAGATATAGCATAATGAATACAAAACCATCAAATAATAAAACATGAATACAACAATATAAAGTAAATATGTATCCTTAATTGACCGGATACAAACAACACTCTTACAATGTCCACAACTAGAAAAGGATACATAGATATGATGAGTCCAAGTATGTAGGTGTATTATCAAAACTAACAGAATGTCCACAAATACAAAAAAAAAAAAAAAAAAAAGCATTGCAATATCTATACTAACAAACCCACAATATCCATAGACAGTGACAATACTATTTTCGAGCAACCCTCGGATAATACATAAATCAAACGAGGAAAATTTCTCAAAAATTTTAATATTATTCGGAATACCTCTTGTAATTCTCATTGATTCAGACATTGTAGACAGACAGATGCTTTCCCCCAACCTAAAAATCAAACAAAATATATATATAAATGCTAATATAGATTCTAGTAAATCTGAAATATAAAAAGAAAATCATAAAAAAAAATGAAAAATATTGTTTAAAATACTAAAAGTCCGAAATACATAAATATTTGATAAATATGTAAACAAATTCACATAAAAATCGAAAAAACAACGGAAAATCCGTAATATTTAAATTCCGAAATACAACATAATTTGTGATTTTGAAAACAAAATGTCACGCCCCGAGCCTACATTCCGGACGTGGCTGACACTCGAGAACCATTGCTGGCCCCAAGCGAACCCTTGATCTGGCTTACTTACTCAGCGGAAGTCTTAAACACAAGAAATAGTCTCAAAGGATAACTCATGCAAATGTCTTTAAGAAATATTAAACTTAGCCAAAATGGCAACTCAAGTTTCAACCAATAAAACAGGAAATAGAAAACTCAAGAACTAACATCTGACTGTCTATGAAGCCTCTAAACAACTGAGATGGATGTCAAGATAAGACCCAAGACATCCTAATGAAACTAAAACTACTAAAAGCAATAAAAGGGATCCTCTGGAAGCAAGGAGGCTCACCAACAAGTCTGGAGCTCAACTAGAATCAACGATGCGCTGGATGCTGATCCTGGTTACCTGTGTCTGCATCATAAGAAG
>JAJONR010005264.1:0-62674 GCA_029582245.1 Solanum etuberosum | reverse complement strand
GACCCCTTGCTTGTGTGAAAGTTTACCATACAGCTATTAAACTATAACATGATCTTGCATATTTTGGTTCTTGTTCTTGAATAAGGATATTTAATGACCACTAGTCTGGACGGCTTGGCGGACTACCGCCATACCCCTAGATCCTGCGGTTACATATCTTAAAAATAATAATTCTAATTATATTAAAATAATATCTGAAATTTAGATATAATACATTTTTAACATCACTAATAAGAGAAAAAAATATACAACAATTGTAATATATTTTTGAATTCAATAATTTCCTATATATAGGATATTATAGGCATGTTTTAATGTACATGGTGAACATATAACTAAAACATTATATTATAAGTGTTATATGTGAATTTCAAACATTCCGGTACTATATAAATTAGTTTACATAGTTAGAAATGTAATATATTTGATCTGGAATAATAACTATCGAATTTATAATGATGTATAATATCGAATTCGAAATGTATTATAACTATCGTTTATATTATTCAACTTTAATACAGATTTTTCAGAGCTTCCCCTCTTCTTTTTTTGTAAATCACCACCACCATACCACCGATTGTTTTTATTTAATACAATTTTCAGAACTTCACCTAATATATATAACTAAAACATTTTTTATACAAATATATTATAAGTATTATATGTGAATTTCAAACATTCCGGTATTATTTAAATTAGTTTACATTGTTAGTAATGTATTATATTTGTTCTGGAATAATAACTGTCGAATTTATAGTAATGTATAAAATATCGAATTCAAATTGTATTATAACTATCATTTATATTTATACAACTTTAATACAGATTTTCAGATCTTCGCCTCTTCTTTTTCGTCACCATAATCAGACCACCGATTGTTTATATCTAATACAGTTTTGATACAATTTTAATACAATTTTTCAGAACTTTACCTAATATATATTTATGCAATTTTAATACAACTTTAATACATATTTATATCAAATGGTCATTAAAGCTAAAATTATGTCATATCTGGTAATAAAAATAAAGTAACACTTAAAAGCCTAATTAATTAAATAAAATATATTATTTATATAAAAATTCCTTAAAAAATAAATAACAAGGCCTCGAAAGTGATGGCTAATGCTTTTTAAAATTGTTTGAAATCTGCGGACTTGTGTATTTTTCTCCTTGTACGTACGAGTTTCTCGAGGCTTTCAGATACGAACAAAATGTTAGATGAAATCTACATCGAGTGTAACACCTATTATTTTCGATTATTCCTAGCTCCCAAAAATATATGTGACAAACTACATCAAATTAAAAACTAATTTGAATTTTATTTTTTTTGATCAATTATCTTATCAGTTTTGGAAGTGTCTTTTTTACTGACTATTATAAGAAAATGATTATTTCATAATGTTTTACATATATTAAACTATTTCTTTAGTCGCAATTAATGTGACATTAATCGTTTTTAGAGAATCAATCTAACTAAATTTTTATACAAATTCGCATCAGATCAACTTAATCTAATTAAAATTTAGATATTTAAAAACTATATAAAAATACTATAAATTACAAGTTCTTTTATTTTCATGTATATAATTTTTAAAATATGTATTTATCAAAATTTACGCAATTGAACTCTCAAAAGCAAATAGTATTGCAAGAGAAAGTAATGAAAGTGAATGGGAAGGAAATTGTTCCTTCGTATGATAATTTTCAACATATTGCTTGTTAATTTCACATTCTTTTGTTATTTCACCGACAAAACGGAAAGAGAAAGACAGAAATTTATTGGTCAATAAACTAAAAGGAACGTCATAACTATACTTGGAAACACTACAATTAAAAGGGAAATTACACGTAACTCTATATATTCTATATATATATATAATAGAGAAAATTGAAGCAGAAGAGCAAATCGGGTCGATTGACCGACTAACCCTAGGTTTCTCTCACTCTTATACATAACATACTAAAAAGAAAAGTAAGACAAATAATTTATGAAACAAAAAAAGTACTAAATATAAATATAGAAATTGATGTACTTCTTTTTCATAATTTTTAAATACACAAATACTAAGAAATAAAGTAAGATAAATAAATTAAAACAGAAAAAGTACAAAAAATAATTAGAAAAATTTGAAGCAGAAGGAAAATTGGTCAATTGATCAACTGACCCTAAGATCCTCTATTCACTCTTCTATTATATTAGAAAGACGATAATTGGGTACACCTATCTAAGTGAGGTTAGGTTAGAAATTTAAATTTTATATCTAAAATTGGGTAACACCTCTATAACTGGTTATTGGTAGCATTTTTGACGTTTTAATTAATATTTTTTTCTTGCTTTAATCTTTCATAACGTTCAAGTCTATTACATTGAAATTTCTATATATTAAAAAAGTAGCATTGTAAATTTTTTATATAATTAAATCAAATGTTTACATTAACACTAATAAAACTGGATGATATAACTAGCATATTGTCAATGAATTCAATCGATCTTAATAGCTTTAACACGGCATATAGCTATACATATTTTAAGATATTACTATCTGAATAGATAATAATTAAGTTTGAACCTATAATTTTAAAAGTTTAACGAATTCAGTGATAACAATTTTAAGATCAAATCGATCAAATTTATATCTTAAATCTATTTTTTCTATAATAATATATTCATCCTCACGAAATTCTGAATACACTTATGTACGGGAGAACAGTATCCTCACAACACGCATGAAGCCATGAAGTGTAAGATCCAAGAAGTAAAGGGACTTGAGCTAACTATACATAATATAGGCTATAAAAAAGAGGGGCGGGGGGTGTTCAATCATGCAAGTAAGCCAAGTTTCAAAATGGTTGGTGATGATCATTATTAATATATGGGACATCCTTGTTAACAAGTTGGTAGTTGCAGCTGCAAAATGGGGATGGCAGAAGCTGCAGGTACCTGACCTTATGCTTCAAAAAAACAAAACCATACAAATAGAAACAGATAATCACTAGCTCACAAAACTGATTTTTGTACAATTGGATAGTACACATCAATATTGACTACTCCTAACTACTTAATTACTGCTTATTTATTTTTTAGGCCACTTAACCACGGTATGTTTTTTTAGTATTGTGATTTTTTTAACGAGAGATCTTCAGTTTTATATATGCATAAGAAATCTGAAAAAGCCAATTTTCTTCTATTTATTGATAGAATGTACTTTACCCTACAAATATTCCTAAAGTAATGAGGCGAATCTAAATTAATCGGATCAATATATTTCAGATATCAATCATAAAATTAAATTGAACCGATATATATATATATATATACATACTCTAACTCTAACTCTAACTCTAACTCTAACTCCAACTCCAACTCCAACTCCAACTCATGATTCATGATCAGAGTATTTAAATCTAAGTAGTGTGGTGAAAAGGAAGAATCCTTACTTTTTAAATAAGCTAAAAGTAAGAAACATTGATAAGAACTAAAGAATATAATCATGAAAAATTTGATAGGGATATTTGTAGAGCAAAATAATATTTTCTTAATTAGGAGAAAACTAATTATTTAGTAGGTCAATTCTTATGCATGTAGTTTAATTTAGCCTACCAACATAGGTTGTGGTGCAGTGATGAAATTGTTTCATCCTTAATTAGAGGTTTCGAATTTGAATTTTGAGTATGAAGAAAATCACGTAAATAGATTCGGTAGTGTGCGATCCAAATTTATTCGGGGCTTTAATATTGCTGGCTCCGGACACCAAATAGGAAAAAAATAGTTTAATTTAGCCTTGTTGATTAAACTTCATTATATTAATTCTCAAACATTATTCTTCTCATGATTGCTGGCAACTTCCCCATTCACCAACCCTATGGAAGCTAAGAGGAAATACCCAAATTAATGAGCCACTAACTTCTAACTTATATTATGCAAGAACAAAAATAATCTTTACAAACTCAATAACTATTAGAGGACTTTGTTAGAATAATCCAATCTTGATTCATATTAATTAATTGAACTTAGTTACAAATCCACCACTTTGCTTAAGCAATGCACATTCCTCTTTGCTGCTAATCATTTTTATCATGTTGGATTTTGACTAAAAAGATTCCAACTAAGCGTGAGGTACTTAAGTTGTTAATTTTAAAATTCATAAACTTAATTTGCATGCTCGTCACGTAGTGCTTAATCATTTACTCTGCCCTCTCTTAAGTATATATAATTAATTCTCTGTTAATTATTTTTTTCAAATGTCAGCCACACGATATTGAATATAACCAAATAATTATTAGGTGTATGTTCTTCTGATGGATTTAATGTATATTATTAAAGTGTGAACGGTTGTAGCTAGACTTGCAATGAAAAGACTTAAAATGATCAATTGGTAGTGAATTATAGAATATATAATAATAATATTAATTTAGATATTTGATTCACTAATTATTTTTTAAAGATAGGATATGATGACGATGATGAACTATGATGGTAATTAATGAAAAGTTGTGAAGAACACTTGATCTAAATGTATAAAATAATAGTAGTATAGGAGGGTATAATTAGTTGCAAATTAATATGCTTAATTAAGCATATATGAAACTTACATGAGATTTTATTTACGAATTAATCACATTCGCACCCTAATTTCTTGACTGAAAAAATATTGTTGCCGAAGTCCTCCATGGTGTATATTCAGTTCAATGACTTTGTTGAGATTATACTAAATAAGATATATTTCATAATTTTAAATTACGAAATAAAATCATATGTTCAAACCTGAAACACCGATATAACGATGTTGAATGTATAGAACACATGCAGGTTCGAAATGATTTTGGTGATTGAGACATTAAATTAAAGAATATTAAAATGGTCCCTATATTTGGATAATAATGGATGAGAAGCCGACTCTCTTTTCGTTTTTATCCTCTTCCATCCGTAGAATTTAGAAAAATTTCTGAAACAAGGACCACAAAATTTACAAAAAGGACAAAGTTTATCAAAGGAAATGAACTAGGGTTTCAAACTCTATTTTGTAGGTTAACTAATTATTTATTATTTTCTTCGATTCAAAATAAATAAATTTCTTTAGGTGTGGACTGTGGTACACCCTCTATTAATAAAAGTCCATTTCATATTATTTGGTTTTGATATATCTTTAAGAAATTTTTAATTAGATGTATATTTTATTAAATTAATAATTATATTAGATGTTTTGAAATTCTAAATTTGATTACTATTATCATTTTATGTAGTTATTTAATCCTAAGAATAATTGTGTTAAAAAAAATAACTCTTTTTATTTGCTAAAATAGACTAATAAAATAGATATATTTTTAGTACTTGAGCCAAGTAAAAATGCAACAGAGTGAATAATTTATCAATATCATCCTTTAGCTTTTACCCAAACTATACTTAAAGCTAGAGATGGTTGGAAAATCCTATTAAAAAAAGGCTAATGTTGAAAAAAAAAAAAAAAAACTAATACAACTTTGAACTTTAATATGTTAATTCATTTTGAATTATAGAAAAGTGTCTAAAATTTATTTGTTTTGGATTGGAGGTCATATTAAGTGAATTTTTTCATAGTGCAAAAGAATAATGGTGAAAATAGCTTTTATTTATGTTCTTAAATATTATTATTCTGATAGGACGTGTCATATATGAAGTAGTTCACAACTTCACCTCGTAGACAAAATTTAAACTCAAAGGGAAGAAAGTCATGAATTCCAAAGTGTACCTAATAAAAAGAACATGATGTTTTAGTCATACCTAAAATTTGAGGGAAAAAAAGAAAGTAAACAATCGGAAAAGTAGTGTGTAAAATAGAAAGAAGAGAAACAAGTGCAATTTTTGTTGGACATTATATAGGGATTTGTATTAGAGGAATGAAACACAACACCAAAAGATGAAGCATAAATTCAAGAGAAGAATAAAAAAAGAAAGCATTAATCCCTTTAACTTTTCCCTATTCCAATGAAAACGAACAAACATCTCTTTACCATTCATTCTGTTGCTTCTCATTTCGATCTCGAATCTTCATTTTTACTCTTTTCCTTTTTCCCTTTCCTCTGTTTTATCAAAATCTATCTAAACTTTGCCTCGGGATCTTCCCAATCACCCCATTCTTCTTCTTTTTTCAAAACATTTAGTCTTCGATCCTACCTTCCTTTACCTTTTCTCAAATATAAATTCATATTTTTCAATTTTCAGATGTTGTAGGTACTTCTAAAAAGGACAGAATAATAAAAGTCGATTTATTGGAAAAATTAATTGATCTATATTATCATCAAGATTCAAATAGATTTCTTACTCGGCTAACTAATGATAATTTAATGAATGAAACCACTTGCGATTCCTCTATTGGTATCAACATGTGTGGTTTCATAGACAGGCAGTTCGTCACAAAATCTTTTGTTACCGAAAAATGCTAAGTGATCAATTTCAAACAAATCTGAACTTGAACAACTTGCTGCATCATCATCATCTTCTTCTTCTTCAGCGTCTGCGTAATCAACAATGTAATCATTCTTATAGCTCTTTAACGAATCAACTTTTGTCACTTCAAATTTCCTGTTCTTCTCTGCATTTCCTTGGGATTTGGGCCGACGAAGATTGTCTGAATCGTGGTCATATATGGATTTATGACCACAAGGACGACAATCTTCGTCAACAATAACACTAACAGGGTTGAATCTGACTGTCCTTTTGACACCAGTTTGAGAGAATTTTGGTGGGGTTTTACTTAAACAGGATCTTGAAAATGATGAACAAATTGAAGAAGATTTGGAACTCCTCTCATCTACTTCATGAAAATCTCCTCTGTTTCCGCCATTTGGGTCCTTCAAATTCTTCGATTTGTTATTGAAAATGGAAGTTAGAAAATTAGTAAGACGACCCCCTGGTGAAATGGGCTGCTTCACTTTCTTCAAATTGTTGTACATTTTCAAAGCAGTTGATTTCGACTTTATCAAATTGGTCTCTTCATTTTTATTTGCTTGTTGATTGTCAAATGAATAGAGTTGAGTACCTCTACGCGGTGAAACACTGGCTCTCCTAATCGATCTAGTTCTCGGTGCAGCAAAACAAGTTGTTGTTGTTGAAGAAGAAGATTTTTCAGAGTAAAAAGAATCGGGTTCAGATGAAGATGCAGAGAGAGTACCAGAATTGGATTCAGATGAAGTTGAACTGAAAAAGAGTGAATCATAATTAATACTATCCAATTCATTAGACGGACCTCTTCCTGCTTTATCTTTCACTTTTTTCTCCATCCATTTCTCAATCAAACAGGCCCTTCGAAAACTAGCAATTTCTTCATCTTCTATACTCTTCTTCTTGTTGGCAACCCCTTTCGGTTTCGGTCCAATATTGCTGCTGCTCTGTTTTCTTGTTTCTAATTTTGGTAACTTGAAATCTTCTCTTCTTTGATCATAACCATCAATGGAACGGTAGATTTCATCAAGAAGTGAAGATGAAAATGAAGGGTTTTTGTGATGTCTCCTAGACAACTTATCCTTCTCCATATTATACATTCAATTTTTTTTTTGTGTGTGTGTGTGAGAAAAGTGAAGGAATGAGAATAAGGAAGCAAGAAAATGGTTGAAGTGTGTGTGAATGAAGAGAAAGAGGGGAAGAAAATGAGGGTTATAAAGGAGTGTCATGCGCGTGCATGCTTTACTTCTAATTAATTGCCAGTTTGGCAAAAATAAATTAATCGGAGAGTGACCATTTTTATTCATTTTTAAAATTGTATTTTCACACAATTTCATTCACTGCGACTTTTCCCTTTTCCTCTTTTTTTTTTTTTTTTTTTTTATTATTATTTACTTTTTCTATATTTGAATATAAAACCAGTACGTACATAATGTGAAGAGTTTCGACATTTTCGGAAATGTCTCTAAACGGATAGTTTAATACCTAACGTATCGTTTGAATTGCTTATTTTGACGATACAATTTAGTACCCAAATATAAATTCATATGTTTTTATTAATAAATAGTATGCAAAATATCTTAATACTTCATAAATTTGGCACTATTACGTACAAAAACTTCTTATTATTTAGGCTAAGAGCATGTTTGGCATTGCAGCTAAAAATTTCTTATTTTTAGAAGTGTTTTTTAAAAATATCTTTTCAGAAAAGTGCTTTTCAAAAAACACAATTCGTGTTTGACAAATTAATTTGAAAAGTGCATTTAATAAGCAATTTTTGTTTGACTAATTATTAATTTTTTTAAAAGTGTTTTTAAGAGTCAAATTATGAAAAATGGCAAGTATGAATGTGATTTTAATATTAAGATTATTTTATAAAGAGAAATTATTTTAAACATCTAATACAAAAACTTTAATTACATTTTTAATTTAATTAATTAAAATGTACATAATCAAATTTTCAATAAGTATTATAAATAGATAAATATTGTTGAAAAATATTGAAAAGAAGAATCTTTTTGTTATTTTTTACCTATTTTTTTGGATTCAATCTTAGCTATTATCCTTTTTTTTGTTATAATACTCTAAAGTTTTAAAAATTTAAAATTAAAATAAAATAATACGTAAATTAAGAAATGAAAAATTCGTAACTTGTTACTTTTGGGGAGGGTCTAAATCTTTAATTATTACTTTTTCTCTTCTTTTTAATGAGCAAAAATGTCGTTATTACTTTTATTTCTAATCCTGTAAAATAATAGGTAAAATAATATATACCATATAAAATATAAATAATAATATAAAAACATAAATAAAATAAAAAATTTATTATATAAAAATAAAAAATAAAATTCTTGAATGAAAATTAACCAAACTTATGAGATATGTTAATTAATTAATAAGGGATATAGTGATAAATATGTATATATTTAAGGGATATTTTAGTTTTAAAAAAATATTTTTTTATTTCTGGTTCTGCTTTCTTTATAAAGTAGAAATTTCTAACTTCTTCCCAACAGCAGAAAAATTGAATCTGCTTCCATTTAAAAGCAGCTTTAAGAATTTGTCAAATACTTAACTTTTCAAAAAATGTGTTTGGCCTCCCAACAGCAATGTCAAACTTTTTTATTTAACTATAACTTCAACCATAAGAATTTATATCTAAAAAGGAAATAAATAGTTGAATTTTGTTGTTTTAGCTAAATTTGTTTCTATTTGGCTAATTTAATGAAAATTTCGCCACGTTTTTAGAATAAGAGTACAAATAAGATGGCCTTCGAGATATGAATTTAATCAAATTTAGTAATTTTGATTAAAATATTGTATTTTTCTTAAGAATTTATTTAAAGATATACAAATTATTAATTTAGACCTAATAAATTATTTTAAAGAAAATTATAAATTCATAAGTTTTAAATTTCAACTCCGCTTACATAATACATGCTTATAAATTGAAAAAAATATGAAGAAATACATAATTGGACAAAATAAACCACTTGTATTATTATTATTTCACAATTAACATTTGAAAATAATTGTTTGGAAGTTGATTAATTAATTTTTACTCACTTTCACAGGCTTAAATAATTTTTATTTTAATAAGAGGGAATTACTAGTAGGATATAAGTATTTTCCACCGTCAATTTTAAAATTGTGATTCGAATTACCAAGAAAACAATAAAACATGAAAACCCTAAAGAGGGGTTTAAAAAAAGAGTCTATATCCATCCACTTTGCTACATCAACACATACAGACGTTGCTATATATGAAAAACTTAAATATTGCACCAAATACATCATACCAAACTTAATGGAATAACTAGGTATTCTTCTCAATTATATACTTCTTCTGTCCAATATTAGGTGTCAAGGTACTAAAAATATTTGTTTTGGATTACTCGTTATCTTATTAAATTTAGATAGAATTAATTATTTTTATTCTATTTTACTTTTTGTATTAAATATTTTTGAAATAATATTATTTATTTTCATATTAAGATGTATGTTTTAATTTGAATGCACGTCCAAAAGATTAAGATATTATCTCATATTATTTATTTACTTAAATCTTAACGAAAATAAATGCACATAATATCATAAGGTATTAACAAATGAGACCTTTAGGCTTGTTTCTAAATGAAGTGTAATTTATTGGAGAAAGACGATGATTAAAGTAATAAAAACAATAATTTCATTTATGAAAATGATTTTTTAATAGACGCGTAAAAGTGATATGCGACAATTAATATTTGGGAACATTTTTTTACCACATTAATCTTTTTTCTTATTTGTTAAATAGGACAATGGTGGAAATTAGGGGTGTCAAAAATGAACCCAAATATAGGTAATCCGTCCAATTCGTTCAGAATTTTAAGGGTTGGGCTCAAGATAATTTGAATTGGGTTCAATCTCAACTCATTCAAGTCTAACCCATTTTAAGAGAATCCTCAATTGAGCCAAATTCAATCTCCAATTTCAACCCGTTTTAAAAACTCATTATTAAGATATGTTCCTATTGAAGATATGAATTATTATCTATTTAATATCTTTTAGGATTTATCTATCCATTTGTTACTTTTTTAAAAAAATATTCTCGAGTTGAAATTCAAATTATGATTATAAAAGTTAAATATCACTATGTTAAAATTATTGAGATTAAGCGGGTCAAATTGGGTGGGTCAAGACCCAATCCATGTTTTAGCCCATTTGAGCCCAAAATCAACTTGGGTGGGTCAAGACCCAACCCGATTTTTATTTCAACCCGTTTTAATATCTCCAATTTCAAACAACCCGCCCATTTGACACCCCTAGTGGAAATTAATAATAACTTATATCTCAAAATTTTAAAATAACAATTATTTTGGATCAACTAGAAAAGGATTTAATATTCCTCAACTTTACGATTTAGAACTGATATATCTTTCATTATAAAAATGGCTCACATATACCTTTATCATTATAAAAGTGGCTCACATATACCTTTTTCATCCAACGAAAGTGAAAAATTAATTTTAAATTATTATTTCTATTTTTAAAAAATTCATGTAGTATATAATCCTTCTACCAAAGTTAAGTGTTATATTGTGAAAATAAATTTAAAAACATATTATTATTTTTTTACTTTTGTTAGACCAAAAGGATATATTTTGAGTCATTTATACAAAGATAGAAATATATATAAGTTATTTTTATAACGAAAAGTATATCAACACTAAATCACAAAATTAAAGGATATATCTACTTTTTTCCTCTTTCTTTATAAGTACATAACTAAAAAAGTAATTATTTGGTGTAATTTTATAGGATGCGATCCAGGAGGATGTCATCGATACAAGTGTTAGGTCAATTGATATGAGGGGCCATATGTCTAGATTCTGCTATTTTCGATAGTGCAACTTAGTTGAATACCAAATACAACATCAATTATTTGAACTAATTTCTCCTCTAATAATACTTACAAATCTAATTGTAATGCAAAGTGTGAAATAATTGTGAACAGATCATGAAATGAATTAGTAGAAAATTGTTGAACTAAAAATAATTTAGAATCAAATTTGGATATATAACTTTAGGTGTTACATTCTCACTTTAATTTTTAACGAAGAAAGGTTAAATTGTATGATATACTGTAAATATTGGGTAAAATATTTACGGTAGCTTATTAGTACAATTCCAACTATTTTATAAATAAACAAAGGAAAAATACTTAAATTCTACCGGTCTAAAGTTTTTGCTTCATATGCTGGGGCGAAACTAGTAAGGCCTAGGAGTTCATTCGAACTTTATTTAGCACAAAATTACATTGTTTATACATGATTAAAATTATTTTTTATGTATATATAGTAGATGTTGAACTTCCCCCCTCCCCTCAACTTTTTCATATCTTTAGTTCTTTATATTTTAAATCTCTTTAATGAAAATCTTAGAACCACCCATACCTATATATGTACATATATATTCTGTGGTTTTTTATTTTACTTTATATATGAGTTAATTAGGACATCTAATTGTTGACAAAATAATTACTGATTTAGAGTTAAATGATTACTAAAATCAATTTTGAATAAGTGAAGGCTACTGCATAAATATAAACTATAAAATATGGGGGTCCAATTATATCTGTATAAATATAACTTCCAGTCTAATTATTTAGACAAGAGGAAGAATGATGTTTATTCATTACATAGATTTTTATTCTTCCGTCAATTGAATCTTGGCTAAAGTTCAAGATAATACTGCTCTAAAAGCTTGATTGTATGTGAGATTTTGTCCAAGGCCTTTTTGGCCCCCAAAATACCGTATCGTCCAAAAGAATAAATACTGATAATTCGAGATGCATTTAAAAATTTTAATTTCATAAACTATTATAACAATCTCGATAAACAATAATAATCGGATCGGTGATCTAGATTCGAGCTAAATATTTATATACAATTAATTAATCAATTATTAAATATAATATATGATCTAGGCAAAAATATTACTCCCTCCATTTCAAATTAATTGAATTATTGACGTGTTTCACACCCTTTAAGAAAAGAAGATTAAGACATAAACTAGGTATAATTTTTCAATTTTACCCTTATTAATTATTGTCAAATTTATGATTAAAATACTAAACATTAATTATAATAAGTTAATCACTAATTCCAATACTAACTAATGAAGGGTAAAATTGGAAGAATACTATAAAAGAGGTCTTGAAGATTGAACAATTAAATTAATTTGAAAAATGAAAAATATCTCAACAATTCTATTAATTTGAAACGGAGGGAGTAATAGGTTTACATAAATCCGTAATCATTGCATTAAATACACCCTTGTTTGCTGTATCGAGTTCTAATTAATGCATAATAAATTAATATTTAATAAGTATAATTGTCCTTCAAAAATATTTTTATGATTATTTTTAAATTAAAGAGTATATGTATTATGCTTCCTGCTATAATCATTATTTTTATTTGAGTTTTAACTTTTATAAACGGAAGGTATAACAAATATTGACGTTATTAGGTTACTTAAAATGTAATTACATATAGCTATCAAATTATATGTTTGGCATTACTGCTAAAACCTGCTTATTTTTACAAGTATTTTTTTAAAATAACTTCTTTTTTTTAAAAAAAGCTTTTGAAAAATAATTCATGTTTGGCTAATTCATTTGAAAAGTACTTTTTATAAGCAAATTGTGTTTGACTAATTTTTAAAAAAAAATGCTTTTGAGAGTCAAATTACTATTAAGGGCAAGTATTAATGTACTTTTAATATTAAGATTATTTTATAGAGAGAAACTAGTTTAAACATCTATTACAAAAAAATAAATTAAATTTTTATTTTAATTAAATTAAAATGTTCATATTCAAATTTTCAATCAATATTATACATTTTTTGAAGGGTTGAAATCTTTAATTGTTATTTTTTTCTTTTTTTCTAATCTTACAAAAATATTGTTGTTACCTTCTTCTTGTTTTCTAATATTGTAAAATAATACATAAAATATTAAATAAAATAATAATACGTAAATGTAAAATAAAATATAAAATTTATTATATAAAAATAAAAATAAAATTATTAAATGGAACTTAACCAAACATATGAGATATGTTAATGAATCAATAAGAGATATATAAGTAAATATATATATATATATATATATATATATATATATATGGAAGGGACATTTTAGTCTTGAAAAATAATAATTTTCTGCTTCTTTTTTTTTTAAAGCAGAAAATTTTAGCTTCTTCCCAACAACAAAAAAACTGTTTTTGCTTCTATTTAAAAGCAGTTTTACAGGTTTGTCAAACACCTATTTTTTCAAAATAAGTGTTTCTGAACTCCCAACAACAATGTCAAACAACTCTAAATGAAACTAGTAATTAAGAAAAGGCCGGGAAAATAAGACAGATAACATGATATAGTATACTTGCTCTTTTCGATTTATGTGGCTTGATTTGGACTATAAATGTCAAATTAACTAATATTAAATATATATTTAGATATAATTTTTTTATATATTTAAAAACTACTTAAGAAGTATTATATTTCACGATGGTTAACCATGTATGTAGGTTGTTTCTATATAAAATTAAAATTAAAATTAGATTGTCCAATTATATAGTGCTAGAACTTTATGAACTTTAGAGTTGTGGAAGATTTATATGTAGTCAATTGGTGAACTTGATTCTTTTTTGAATTGCACTTGAGCTATGGTTCAAGAAAATAGAGTCCTAAAAGTTGATTTAGGTGAGATTGTGTCTGTTGTTAAAAAAAATATATTTCAAAGTACATTGCATGCAGCCTCAAAGAATATCTAGCAATTATTCGTAATCTGATTAATTCTTGTGATAAAATCTATATTGTAATTAAAGCTAGCTAATTGTTGAATAATAGAAATTAAATAGAATATTCAGTTTGTTAGCCACCAAAATTTAGCTGGCAAAAACATATCCTGTTGGGAAGTCCAATTATACTATATATATAATCATGTCATTTAGATATGCAAAACACCAAAAAATAGGTACAAAAACAAAAATAAGTTGATAAGATTATTCATTCTTTAAGAACTTCTTATTTATTTATTTTTTCTCTAATTTGTAACAACTTATGATAGAGTTATAAATAAAAATAATAATTATAATATAGTTATAGGGCCATAGGGGTGAATTATTATTAGAGTAGGAAAAGAACATTCTTGTTAGTCGATTTGATAGTTATAATAGTATGAAATTAGGATGCTCAAAGTAAAGTTGATTTTATTATTATAATTATTCATGTAAATTAAATGTTACGGATGAATTAATGTACTTACTTAATTTGTATGTTTGTGTGAGGAAAGGGTGGGCTCCTCTCTAGTCTCTTAACTCAGTAAAATAAACATACAAATCCAAAAAAATTTAAAATTAGTAATAAAGTATTTCCTCCGTTCCTTTTTAATTGTTATATTTTTCTTTTTGAAAGTTAAACAATATGAATTTGACTAACATTTTAAGATGTATTTTTTTATCATATTGATATGAAAAAAGTTGCAATTTGTAGTACTTTCCGTATAGTTTTTGAATATCTAAAAAAATTATTTTAAGATATCAAATTTATTTAATCTAATTTAACTTAAAAATAAGTTAAACTGACTCTCAAATAGCGCAATATGACAACTAAAAAAGAACGGAGAGAGTAGTAATTTTTACTTTATCCGTTTGTAATTATCTATCGCGATTTCTTAAATAGTTGTCTCAAATTATTTATCATTTTAAAAGCTTAAAACAAATTAATAATTTTTTCTATTTTATCTTTAGCAGTAATTGTTCTTGAAAACTATAAACACATCAATAGAATAAATATTTTTTTAAAAAAGAATTATATCTTAGTAAGTTTTTAAAGATATAAATAAGAATAAAATAGCAAAAAAAAATCCTCCTAATTAATAATTTCTTTAAAAATGTATATAAAAAAATATGACATATAATTTAGGAGAAAGTGATTAATTTTGAATCAAAAATTGAAGGCGCATGTTTTAATTTAAGTAGTCTTTGTTTTACGTGAAAGGACGAAAATTATTTCCAACTATGCTTATTATGAGTTATGACCAGTTATTTACCTTTACAGGATTAAAGGAATTATTTGGAGCCTAAAAATGTCAGCTTTTAATATAATCATTAAAATTAACCAGTTGAAGAGCCTCTTTGTTGTTAAACGGTAACTAAACTAGTAATTGCATTCTGTAAATATTGAAGTTCAAATTCAAGAAGATAGAGCTGTTATTATACTCTCTGTGTCCCGTATTAGTTGATCACTTTTCATTTTGTACGGTGCTTAAGAAATTATAAATAAAAAGATGATTTTACTAATTCATCCATAATTATTTTTTTAGAAATTTTACAAACAAGTGTGAACACTTTCAAAAAGAATTTATTGAAAGGGTAATATAGGAAAAAATTAATTAATATTTTTTTATTTAGTAAGATGATCAACTAATATGGAATGACTACAATTAATATAATGATCAACTAATATGAAACCGAGGAATTACTATTAATAGGAGCCTTAAGCCAGCTCCTTAATTGGAATTTTAAATATTTAAATAGTGATATAATATGATGATTAATATTTCTATCTTACTCATATAAATAATTTTTACACTCCAGCATTTAAGAATGCGACTAAGGTTAACTAACACAAAAAAAATAAAATACAATTTACTTACCAGATTATCTGAATGATAACTATAATGTCATAATAAGTGAAATTGTTATCTTGAAATAAATAATTTATCTGATTAAAATAAATAAAAAAAGATGAAAAAATATATCTAAACTATGTGAAATTGAACAGAAATACATCAATTAATATTAGTCTAAAAATTGTTTTGTCGCTAATAGTTTGATAAAAAATGCCTCTACCGCTAATAATTTGATCAACAACGTCCCTTGGTTATTTAATGAGTCAAAATTATTCTTTTTTCTAATATATATATATATATATATATATATATATTATTTTTAAATATATTTTATTCTTAATAAAAATATTATTTTTTCAAGAATCTTATTTTTATTTCTTTTCTTCTAAAACTACTTTAACTAATAAATAAGTAGGAAGTAATTTTATTTTATTTTTAGTCTCATTTTATCAATTAAATAAAAAAAACCCATTTATATTTTTAACTGACATTATAGGTGTTATATATATAAGATTATAGTGACTTCATCATTAGTTTTCACTTAAACAACGATAAAAAAGTTTTTAGTAAAATAAAAAATAATTTTATTTTTTAATCTTTTATGAATTGAAGTAGGATAAGCATTTGTTAATTAAAAAACGCATGTTTACAAAAAAAAGAAAATACTATATTTATTTAAAAAATTATTTTTAATTCATTAAATAATAATAGAAGTATTTTTGTATTATTAACAATAAATATTTTAAATCAAACTATTAATCAAAAGTATTTGTAATTATTTTTTTAATAATTTAAGAACACTTTGACCCTACATAGAAAAAGACATGATTCGAAGAGATCACTTAAAAAGCTTTCAATTAAGCAATTGATGGATGCCGTCATCTTTCTTTCAACTTCACAAAGATATTCATGTCACTTCCCATTTTGACTCACTTTTATTATATCCATCTTCAATTGTAATTACCAAATGCCTAAAAGGTGATTAAGGGCGTGTTTTTGATAGACTTATAAAATGTAATTTATAAGTTAAAATTTAAAGTCATAAGTAGATGATATTCTACTTCAGACTTTTAATTTATTTTTAAAAATATTTGGTCTAAAAGCACTTTTTTAACCTTTTCAAACACTATCAAAATTAAAAAGTGTTTAAGAATTAAAAACTATCTACAAATAAGTTAATCCAAAGGGGCACTAAATAACGTAAAATGATTCACTTTTGTTATACTTCCTTTGTTAACTTTTACTTATTCATATTATATATCAAAAATAATTTTTAATACTAATTAACTAAAGGTAATATTATATATATATATATATATATATTAGGAAATAATTAGTGATAATTATATTTTAACACTCTTTGTAGGTCTCGCCAATAGTAATTAACTAAAAGTAATATTGTTTTGCAAGAAAATTGCAATTTATAGTACTTTTCGTATAGTTTTTGAATATCTATTTTTTTTTTTTTAACTATCGAATTAATGTAATCTAATTTAACTTTGAAAATTAGTCAAATTGACTATCGAAAAGTGCAACATAACAGTTAAAAGTAGACGGAGGGAATATTGCCATGACACAAAACCAATACATAAATAACACTATTCTTCTTATTTTACCCTTGAGAGTTATTAGCCTTAAAATTATGAATTTGACCAATATAAGAAAACTAAATGATTAATTCATGTTCATTTGTAAATTTAACTAATCAAAATAAATTAATTTATGTTCATTTATTGAAAACTTGACTTTAAGAAATCACTAAATATAAGGGTACAATAGTAAACTTACATAATTTCTTAAGAGACGTGAAACCTAAAATGATGACATATAAATAGCAAAAGAGGGAGTATCACTTAACATAATTTATACAAAATCTTAGTAATTTTAAAAGACTAAACTTGTTAAGTAATGGGGGGGGGGGGGGGATATAACTAGGAGTTTTAATTTATTCAAACTTGAAGGCTAAAAAGAATTTTTTTTAAAATATTTTGATAGTACAAAAATAATTTACTTTTTTGATAAAATATATTAAGATCTCACGAAATGCGAGCATATTTAATAGATAATAAACATATTCATTTGAATCGTTAACAATATTTTAGAACAATTTCTATTTGTTAAGGACATTTTTAATCCATTAAATGAAAGAAGGATATTTCTGAACCATTTGTAATGTTCGGTAAATGCACTTTAAATAATGTACTTGAACTAGTTGTACATATTTGAGTAACCTCTCTCCGACGTTTGTGATAATTAATGTAGACAACGAAATTGCCCCCCAAAAATGACAGGAACACTGTATAATGTGTTAGGAGGGGCACGTGATAAAGGGATGAAGCAATTGAGTTATCACATGAAGGACCATATATATATAAAAGATTGTTAATGAACTTGTTTCATCATTATAAAGATATTGAAAGTGATATCTTGGACTCATGTTTGTACATAAATGTGTACATATTATGTATAATTAAACACCCCACATATTTAGAAAGAAACACATGAAATGAATATACATTTAGGTTCATTGGTTTGACAGGTAGTTTGCCTTCAATTATCCAAGCCAATATCACATGCTTTCCCCTTTTGGTTCATAGAAAATACATTGGAGTTTTGATTTATCCCTTTCTATGCACCTTCACTTGTTAAGATAAAGAAGGGTTTATCCCAATTGGCAGCAGAAAGTTTGGTCTCACTAGTGGGAGGTTCCTCTCTGAATTAAAGCAATTTTCATCCTCCTAAATACTAGACAACATCTCATCTTTAGTGTAATCCTGTTTATACATCTCTACTTTAATTCATACTATATATTTATTAAGTATTTCTAAAGTGTGATCTTAGTATATCCCTCAAACATATCACATTTAATTTGATATTATCAAATATCAAATCCATTTTGATTTAATTAGTCAGACATTCCGCTAATGTTAACTAGAATACACATGTACTTTTCCTCTTTTTTGGTTTGATCATTTATGATATCAAGCTTATTGGTCTGATTAATCAAAATTTGTGGCAGACAATTCACTAACAAAAGAAATAAATGTCATGATTCAAAATTCTCTTAGATCGTAATGACATCTACACCCCAACCTGATAGGCGAATAAATTTCGATTTTGGCCTTTGTTCTTTATTAACAGATATAATGAAAGAATACAAGAATGTTGATGATAAAATTTTTAAGTTTGGATATATATCAAATAAGCGAAAATACAACTAAATAACCAACTTGATGATATAAGTCAAAAGCACCTAAGACTAAAAGTAAATACAAGAATTTAAAATAATACGTTGTTTATACATGTCGTGAATGAGACATGGAGAGTATGACTATATGTCTCCTTCACGACATGTATATGCATGAAAGATCAAGCTGACGGAAAGACCCACGGGTTAACATATGGACCGTGGATCAATATATGGTTCGTAGTTCAATCTACAAAGTAAGATTTAGAAATCCTAAGTAGCAATTGATGGCAAGCTTAAAGACAATCCAGGAACCATGGATAAATATACGACCGTAGATTGGCTCGCAAATTATATCGAGTATCGACATGCAATTTAATATTTTTAGGATTCCGAATTTCTAGATCATTATAAATATTTTTTTGCGTTTTTGTAGGGTTATTTTGGAAGGAGAATCGAATTTTTACATCATTTCTAGTTTCAATTTTGGAGTTGTAGTTCTAATATTTTTCTCTCTGGTTTTCAAGTCTCGAAACATCATTCAGACCAATTAGGACTTTCAAACCTCAATTTCAAGCCCATTTATCTTAAATGTTGGCTTTGATCAACTTTTAAGTTTACAAATTTGGAAAAATCACATAAATACACACATTATTTTATCATAATCTCTAAAATTCTCTACCATTTAAAAAAACTACAAAATTCCCTTTCGGATACGTCCCTATCCCTTCTCAGATACATCACTATCCCCTCTCGGATACATCCCTCCCATTAAGTAATGTAACATTCACAATCCGTGAGCTATGTATCTGCATGTTTAGGTGATGTATCCGAGATTTTATAAATATAAGGAATTTTTGTAATTTGGAAAAGAATAGGGATAAGATGTATTTAGCTCTTAACATTATGGATTTATGTAATTTTTACTATAAATTTCTAGTTTTGATTTTATTCTCTAAAACACACACCTAATAAACCTACTTGAAGTCTCATTTAGTAGAAAATAGTTCTGATACTCAAAATAATCGGGAGAATCAATATTGAAAAAGCATTTTGTGTTAATTTTTTTTTATTTTCAACACTTATAATTTGTATTCAGACCGCATATGACTCATTAAAGAAAAATGCTCCCAACTAAGAGTTTCTTCATTTTTAGAGCTCAAATTCAAAAAATCTAATAAAAGAACATACATCTTTAAGCCAAATTAAACATATATAGTTAGATCTTCGGTTGATGCTTCCCACCTTCTCTCTTAATTAGCAGACACCTTTTGCTTTGCAATTGAGTTTTAAAATGTACACAATGATCAAGGTAAATAAGCTGTACAAATCATACTTAATTAATTAAAAGTTGAACCTAATAAAACTTGATAAGCTTTAGTAACTGAATTTAAACCAATTATTTTGATTCAAAGAACTTTGCTCAAAAACAAACATTGTGTAAGTGAGGCCCCATCTTTGAATAAAGTCATGTGTTTAGAACTAAATAGTGTAGGTGAATGGGTAAGAGAGAAATTAATATATGTCTTCATGACCTATAAGTGTATATATTGTCACTTTCTTAAGAAATCAAAGAATAATAGTGTCAAGTGTTCCACTTTGAAAGGGATGAGTCATATTTCAAACATGTAGGAGACATAAACATGAATCATGGCATATTCAATAGTGTTCTTGGATCAAGAGCCTCCCCACAAACACTTAAATTGGACCACAATATTTATCACTTTCTTGTTTTGGTTTTCACCTTCTTTTACTTTTCCTTTTTTTTTTTTTTTCTTCTTCTTCTTCTTGCTTTTCTAATTCCATTCAATTTCCAACCATAAACTTAACAACCCTTTTTTGTCTTGTTCATCTACATATTGTCTTTTGCACTTGTTGATCATGAAAGCAACATTATCCTTACACAATCTCTAGTTGAACTCTTTAGTTTATCCCTAAAAAAAAAAAGATTTTCATGCATGCCCTTTATGCTTTTACTTCAAATGGATGGGATATTGCCTTACTTACTTTCATGATATACTATCATTTTTTTTGTTAATTGTAGTGCCTACTTTCACTTTATCCTAAATAAGAAAGAGAAGCGAAAAGGATTCATTTTCATGATATACTAAAAATAAAAAAGTTTTAATTTGAACAACTGCAAATCAAAATTCAGATTCTTATATATTGTGCTCTAATCAAACAATATATATATAATATTAATTTTATTTCTGTTGAACTTAATTTATGCATATGATTTTAATCATGTAGATAAAGAATTATTGATTTTTTAAGAAACTAAAAAAGAAAATTAATATTATCGGAATTATAAATTATTATTATTTTGTAAATGTATTATTTAATCGATAAATTAATATTTATGAATTTAAAGAGTGTTTTCAAGATTATGAAGATTCATTTTAATTATATCATTTGGGGATGAAGCCTCAAGGAATTTAAATGAACCTTCTTGTCGAAATGACATTTATAAATATTAGGCCATGATTAATAATCACGGTTAGCGCAATAAAGTATATGGATGTCAATAGCCTGTTAGATTACCCTGGTGAAAATGATACATGTCAAGAGACCTGAGCTTAAAAGAAATTGTGGATATCATCACAAATAAATGTTGATGAAATTGAAAACGATATAATATCTCTGAAACCAGTTACACATACGAAAACATTTTCTTACAAACTCTTGTTAATTATGTAAAGGGTTACTCCCTCTGTCCCTAATTACAAGTCCACTTTTGAATTGACACACTTATTAAGAAAACAATGATTGACATAGTAAGTTCATCATTTTACCCCTGTTAATTATGAAGTTGATGAATTACAAAATTAAGATTTTCAAAAAGTTATATTTTTTTTAAAATTAATCAATTGAGGGTATAATAGGTAAAAAAATTTTTTTATCATTTCTTGATTTGTCAAAACAAACAAGTAAAAACGGACAAATAAAAAATAAAAAATGAACAAATAATTAAGGACCGAAAAACAATTAATTGTGTCCATTCTTTGCATTTACTCTCACGTGTGCATGAGATTCAAAATATTTCATAACATGTGGTAACAATAATGAGGAATGATCTTCAATAACTTGTAAGGTCCCCCTCTAGTCTACCTGGAATTTAAACTGCCACGTGTACATATTGACACGTGGAAGTGGGGTCCCAGCGTTATACCAAAATTCTCGATCTATTGACACGTGTCAATTGCTGCAATCTTGTCGGTCCAAATATTGTACGGAGGAACATTTTGCATACGCATGATCACTTATTTTATTTTTTTTTCAAAATCTCTAAAAAAAAGATAATTTTTTTATTTGAAGGAAAAAAAATAATGACGTAATTTGGATGGAAAGTTTTTATCTTCTTTTTATTACTGTTAAATAAAATTTTAATTTTCTTCATTTTTAATCTAATTAGAGGTCTCGGGTTCAAGTCTCTCCATCATATCATATATATATATAAAAGAAAATCCTAGGTCTGTCTACGTGGCGCCACCACAAATAGGATTCCCTTTTAATTTATTTATTTCCAAAACTAGCCTTCCCCTTTCATGAAAAGTTGTGACTTTTATGAAAAGTTGCGACTTTAATGAAAAGTTGCGACTTTTATGAAAATATGCGACTTTTATGAAGAATTGCGACGTTTATGAAAGTTTGTGACATTTTCAAATGATTGTGACTTTTCCAAAGAGTTGTAACATTTCCGATAAGGCTCAATAAACATTTATTCACACTATCATTTGTTGTCTATAAATAGATGAATTTCCTTTCATTTTAAAAAATGAAAATTCCAAACTACTTCTTCTTCTTCTTCTTCTGCACAATTATATATTCGTGTACTTTGCTCCTATTGAATTGCTCACTAATACCATTATTTTTGTATCAATACGCTGGCGAATAAAATTGTTCCATCTTGAGAGAATCTATTTATTTAAACCTTGGGTATTAGAGGGGAATAAGTTTCTTAAGGGGACATTATGCATCCAGTTGACTCAATTTTTTCCTTTCTGTTTCATTCTATTGTTACAGATCTTGATATGTTTTTTTACGGTCATTAACTTATGATTATGATATTTATTGTTGTTTTTCAGTACATGTTTTAAACTCTATTGTTTATGTTTCAGCAAAGTTATTGTCTCCAGTTATATTGAACATACACACATATAGTAGGTATATTCATTGTGTAGAAAATAATTATGGTACTCAGTTCCAAGAATTCATATTTTGATATTCTATAACTTAAAAGTACTATATATAAGCTTACATATTATTTTTACATTGATATGAAGTTTCTCACTTATCAATTGAAGGAATTCATTATGCAAGTTCAAAAGTTATAATTGTTTTCATGTTGAAGCGTAATTTCTTTTTTGAATTTGTTAACAAATTTTTGAATTTTTTCCCGAGACATATATCACAATTGTATAATCTATGCAACTTAAATGTATTCTTTTTCTTACGAAATGCCTTTGTATATATTCTTCTTTTCTTCTTTATTTTCCTTTTAATGTCAATTAAAGAACCAATAATTTATTATTTCCTAAATAATTCAATCATTTGAGGTTCTTGAGTTATGTTTTTTAAGAACCTAATTTTTACATTATTTTTAATCTATGGATATAAGTAAAAGATTATTTGCAAGTTCAATGCAATTATTTATGACCGTGCTAAGCGCGAACAAATTGCCTTATTTATGTATAGAGTACCTAGGAATAGAGAGCACTTCATTTCCTAATTTGAAATTTTTCGACGCCAATTCAAACTTAATTGAACCTTAATATAAATATCGAATATCAAATAGAAAATAACATAATAATAAATAATATGTGATTTAAATCTATGGAATGTCATTACTGGGGCCCATACTTCAGAAATGAGATGCTTCGAACTTTTTCACTGCTCTTTAATTTATTATAATTACGATTTGTTGTGGTTGTCCTTTAAAACGTTCTAGTAATTGCTTTGAGCCTTTACAGAACTGAAAAAATATATTTTTACTTTAGTCAGTCATCTGGTGATCCATTTTTTTATATATATAATTAAAATAAAGGGAACGTCTTCGAACGAATAGGGAATGAAAAATTTAAAGTATCTTTTGAAGATTTTTCTTAAATTTAAATATTTAATCTCTTATTGACTATACATACATCAATAATAAGATTTGATGGTATTTTTACACCGAAAGATAGAGGGCAGGATATATTTTTTTTATTCAAAAACAAAGATAGAAGATATTTTTAAATCAAAAGGTGGAAGGAGGAGTAGATATTCAAGTAAGAAAGAATAACACATTACATAAAAATTATTCTAATTTTCAAGTATTCAAGTAAGAAAGAATAATTCAATTACATAAAAAATATTTTAATCTTCAATTATTATAATGATTGCCACATTAAAAGATAAAATTATTGTACTTTCTCCTAAAAAATTCTCTTCGAATTTAACAATGCATAAAATTTAGAATTAACTTTAGAAAAAAACAGACCCCCTAAAATGTTGGGTCCCAAATCTTTGTTTTAATTGCTTTATAGTTAAGCCTGGCCTCTATTTAACTCTAGGAAAAATCTTTTTAGCTAGAAAATTTGGCTTAATGGTGTTAAAACAGAACACTTGATTCAACTAGTTTCTCTTGATATTCACAATAAATGTACCAATACTTTTTGTCCACTTTTGAATTGACACACATATTACGAAAACAATGATTAACATAGTGAATTTATCATTTTATCTCTATTAATTATAAAGTAGATGAATTAAAAACTTGAAATTTTCAAGAAGTTCTACCTTTTTCAAAGTAATTAATTAAGGATATAATAGGTAAAAAAATTATCTTTTCTTAATTTATCAAAATGGAGAAGTAATTAGGAACAACTAAAAAAGAGAAGTGAACAAATAATTATAAAAGGAAGTAGATTGAGAAAAGAAAAAGAGAAAAGGGAAAAAGTAAAAGCAAGACTCTACTAATATTGGAGAGAGACGTGGTACAGATCCCAAGGTGGAAGAAATGATGGTCCAAATATGGAACCATTCAACTCTTTGCTAGACAAAAGCTTACACCACTAATCTTCCCCTTCTTCTTCTTCTTCTTCTTTTGTCTCTATTTCTACTCTTTGCTTCACGTGCACTTACACCCCCTTCTTTTTCTCTATCATCACCTGCCCTCCCATCAAAATCCCCCCAAAACAAATGGACTATTTTTATTTTAATTAAAGATTTCCAATATATTAAGTACAAATGTATAATCAATATTTTCTTTTTGTATTTCAGTTAGGACTCATAGTTAACATCGGCCGACAGGCCAAAAGTGAAAGGAGAAAACCAAAACAAAAAAAAAGAACATCTTGATGGAGAGTGCAATCAATATATGAGATGCCTAAAGGAGAAGTGTGTACAAGTATGTGATGTCTACCCTCACTTAAAAGGATCTTGCTTGACAATTTGAAACTAATGTTGAAAATGATAGCTCTTTCATGGATATTTTTAGAACTAATCCACTTGGAGAAGACCTCATCCCTAAATAAATGACACTTCATTTGTTCAAAGTTGAAGTTTCTAGCAAGATGAAATGTTCCAGCATGTAGGGTCACTGATGTCTAAAGAACAATAATATTGTTACATCTCCTGAATACACATGTCTCCTGGAGATTATTAACTGTTCCAAGTTCAGGAACAAGTTTCCTTTTCATCTTAACTTCCTGTTTATAAAATGACTCACCCTGCGGCTTTTCTTAGGGAGATTGATGTTGATATCAGACCAAAAACCAAACAATCACCAGTGTAAGACATAATACATGAACAGTTGCAGCAGATAACTAAATGTCATTCTCATTTAGGCATTAAATCCACCTTCTGCACAAGGTTATGTTGTTATTTGCAAACCCAAACTCGGAGATTAAATTAAGGATGATTGAATAGAATGCTGAACATCAACCACTATCGAAGAATGGACAATCCTCTTATTTTCTAGATCTGATCCCAGTTTCTGTTAGACTCCTTATTTCATAAAACTAGCCTTACTGAGAACTCGACCTCTGTACATCTACCAACTGGTAAAGATCACCTCGTCTTTGCTTCTCTAATGGAAGGTTTGTCCTAGATGTCAAATGATTCATATGTTAGTGAAGAGGTCTCCTAATAGTTTCTACTACAAAGAATGTAAAAAGGAAACACATAGTAGGTACATGTCATCTCACCTCCTCTGATCAATTTGTGAATAGTCAATCTCCGAGATGATAATTGCCTCGTCATGTTCAGTTGTAGCCAGCACTTCTCCAAACTGCCATATGTATACACAATTAATCAGAGTTGCCGTTACAACTAATGGCACCCCTTCTCTTTGTAAATGGAAAAGACTGTTCCTTCCCAAATCAGATGATATACTTTTTGTATATTTTCACATCATAAAGACATAAAATATGCTTACTTACTGGTCCAATTAGTGTGGAATGTCCCCAAGCCACATATCCACCACCAACATCTCGAGCAGGTGCACATGTTGCAACATATAGCTGAAACATATACATTCATTTTTTTACCACAAAACATATGAAAAATATTCAAAAGAAATTTCATACATTTTCTAAAAGTTTCCATACATGACACTCGTAAACAAGACCATTTTGTGTCTTATGAATGGTACTGGTAGGTATTGTAATTACAATTACACTTAGCTTCCAGTTAACTCATCGATTATACCTATGCTGTAGACTGTAGTATCCTTTCCCTATTCTTTATACTTCATTTGTCCCATTTTATTTGTTTTAAAACCCATTTCCAAAACAAAAGTTAAGAGACGATCCAAGTCACAGAGTGACAGGAAATCTACAAACCCTGGACAAACATCTGTTTTTGTTCATCTTTCTCCATCCTTCCCTCAGATACTTCATGCATCATATGGTTAGGTTTCACTGTCTCGGTTTATTTGGAAAACAATGCTTACAAGGCAAAAATGGTTCAAGGTATCAGAATAAAATGGTGTTGCACCAAAAAGGTGAGAGGCATCTCAGGCCCTTCACTTTTAAACCTTTTATGGTCCAAAGGAAAGTGATTATATTTGCATTCCGTTATACCTGATTATCAACTGCCCTGCAGATGAGAAAAAGGTACAGATTAGTGATGTCACATGTGGCGATATTGGAGTTGGACTTGTAAATGATAATAATACCTAGATATGATTTTAAATAAACAAAATTTAATATAGCGATGCAACCATAAATTGTCTACTCAGTCAAATGACCTAGATGTTGAACAATTAAACAACTTCACCCAAAAAAAGACATGCATAGACCTTGCCCTTTGCAGTAATTCCCAGTGCAGTGGTCCAGTAGTCATGTTGAACGCCCCAGGATAGCAGATCAGGTGAGCCCCTGGTAATCACAATTTTTAAAAGGTTCAAAGACTTCGCTGACAAAGATAATGATAGTGGAGGAACTATTGACAAACAACCACTATTATTAGGCAGAGTGCTGAGTTAGCACAAGTTAGTGTCTCAATGAAAAAGGACTGAAACAATTAACGAGGTATGCTAAGAATCTCAATGAAAAAAGGACGGAAACAATTAACGAGGTATGCTAAGAATTCCACATAAGTGTGCAAGTAGCTTTGTCAAGGTTTAATACATCGACAACCCCTTAAACTTGCAAGCAAGTTTCAAGTTTCATTTAGGCACTCAAACTACGATCTGTTCCAATTGAGCATATGGAAATATGATAAAGTGTTCCTATTGACACATTCGGTTCAATTTTGAAAATATTTTTGCGCTAGTTCTCAAACGTCTATATTAGGTAGTTAAGTTAACCACATAAATTATGTTCACCAAGTGCACATTAGATGCATGATATATCTTAAACTAAAATAAAGTTTGAAAGTTTAATACACCAACAACCTCTTAGGCACTCAAACTATGATCCATTCCAATCGAACATCTGAACACATGATAAAGTGTTCTTATTGACACATTCGGTTCAAATTTTGAAAATATTTTTGCGCATGTCTCAAGAGTCTATTAGGTAGTTAAGTTAACCACATAAATTATGTCTCATCCTTTACTTATACACATCAACATCAATTGAAACATGCCTGACGGTTCACGGCCTAATAAGGCTAATGCATATAACTAAAGGAAGAGACATTTAAAGTGATTAACTAATCTACATAATGGGCGCTTAAGAATACGTGCGGGAACTTTTCAAAATTTTGTGCATGAAGTGTCTAATAGGAATACTTTAACATGTGTTCAAGTGCTCAATTGAAACAGATCGTAGTTTGAGTGTCCAAATAAAATTTACAGGCAAGTTCAAGGGGACGTCAATGTATTCCAACAAATTTGAAAGTTGCATCAGATTATGTTGACACATTTTAAAATCATTGTATCATAGTTCTTTCAAGTTTGTTTCCCACTTCAAAGAATAAGAGTTGACGCCCTAGTGGGCAATGAAGTGGGTTGAGAACCATGAATTCTCATGTTCGAAACCCAACATAGACAAAAATACTAGGTGATTTCTTCTCATCTATCGTAACCTTGGTAGATAGAGTTACCTAGCACCAGTTGCTAGCGGGAGGTGCCAGGTATCACGTGGAGCTAGTTGAGGAGCACGCAAGCTTGCCCTAACATCATGGTTATAAAAACGAATGAATAGTAAGAGTTGATCACAGTCAAATATTTGAATAAACAAGCCAGGATTCATGATTTGAAGGTTCCAACAGGTTTGTATGATAATTTTAGACTTGTCCACAAATTTCAGTTAGATTTCCAGGTGGTTTGGAACTGATGGAACACAACATAGATTGCATTTCCAGAGAAAAATAAAGAACATGACCCCTCATTTGTGCACTTGAGGTCCAAAGGGTAATTTAATCGCATGGCTAGGCTCATAACGTAATTTGTGACTTAAAGCAACTGATTTAGTCCAACTTTCGAGTTTGATTGACAAACTCAGTCCATGGTTAAAGAATTATTTCGGGTTCATCCAAAAAAAGTATTGGATTCATCATTTCAGACATGCCAGGGAAATAAAGAATTATAGTACTTTTTGGTTACAAAAGCCAATCAGTTGTATTTATGGCATGGCTCATTCCAGTATATTTAAATACACAAGAGTCTTAGTCTTGAAAGATGGTGAAGAATATTTCTAAACACAAAGGCTTATCTCCCAAGAGAACAAGTGCAGGCCAAAAGTAATTTGGCTGTGTCCTTTAGCAAGCTGGAGTCATTCCACATCAAATCATCCATGGAGACCTGATCTTAACCTCCAAGGATTAAGAGTGATATCCACAGAAGATCAGGAGTGGTTACAAAGGAGTTTTGAGGAAGAAGTGTGGGAGAGCATTAAGCCTTGTGCAATTGACAAGGATCCAGGCCCAGATGGCTGCACAATGAACTTTTTTCAGACATTTTGGGCTCTGGTTAAGGAGGACATCATGGGAACATTGCACTATTTCCATGAACACCATGTGTTTAAAAAGATTTTTAAGGCCAATTTTGTGGCCCTTATCCCAAAGAAGGAAGGAGCAGTAGAGTCGAGAGACTTTAGGCCTATTAGCGTGATCTCTGGGGTGTACAAGATATTTGCCAAAGTTTTAGCAGAAAGAATGAAAAGAGTAATACACAGACTGGTAAACAAACATCAAATGGCTTTTGTAAAAGGGAGACAAATTACGGATGCAGCCTTAATTGCAAGTGAATGCATAGATACCAGATCTAGAGGGGAAGTGGCTGGCATGATCTATAAATTGGACACTGAAGAAGCCTATGATCATGTTAATTAGGCTACCTTCTAAGCACTCTAAACAGATGGGATTTGAGGACAAATGGTTGAAATGGATAAGCTTATGCATCAAAGTATGATGAGGAGAGCACAACAAAATAACTGAGGGGCTTCAACATAGGAGGAGGTGAGAGAGGAGATTTGGAGATCTGCCATTTGCTATATGCAGATGATACTGTTTTAATCTGTGGAACAAGTTTACATTAGAGTCTTGCTAGTAGTGTTTGAAGTTGTATATGGTTTAAAGGTGAACTGGATGAAGAGAAGCATTTATTCTGTCAAAGAAGTGTCTAACATTCAGACTTTTGGTAGCATACTTGGGTGTGGCATAGGTTATCTGCCCATAGTGTACCTAGGGATGCCTTTAGGCAGGAGACACAAGGATGTGGAGATTCAGAACAACATTCTGACGAAAGCTGAGAAGGGGTTGGCTCAGTAGAAAGCAGTGGCACAATACCTTTCACTAGGAGGAAGGGTCACACTAATCAACTCAGTGTTGAACTCTCTATCTACCTATGTCATGTCTCTTTTTGTTATAACTGCAATTGTGATCAAGAGGCTACACAAATTGAGGAGAGACTTCCTATGGAAAGGCAACAAGGAAAGTGGGGGTGGGAGGGGGAGGGGATATTATCTGGTCAAATGGGAGGTGGTCTAACAGAGCAAAGGTTAAGGGGGTTTTGGTATCAGAAACCTGAGAATCCAGAATAACATTCTAATGATGTAATGGTGATGGAGATTTAGTGCAAAAGAATCTACTTTATGGAAGGAGGTCGTATCCCACAAGTTGGCACAATCTAGCCCATGGTGTTCCAATGAGGGTGAACTGTACTTATGGGATGGGGGTTTGGAGGACAATCAGATCACTATGGCCAAAACTACAAGGCAATTCCAGTATCAGGGGTGGAGATGGTACCCATAGCATGTTTTGGAAGGATGATTGGATTGGGCAAGCCCTTTTGCAGGAAGTTTACCCGGATCTTATGATACTTAGGCCTCATTTGTTTGTACTTAATGGAGGTCTGAATCTTAATCATTCAGATTCAGTCCATTATGTGCGTTTGGTTTTTAAGCCCATTAAGTCCATTTGTTTCTTTTTTCAAAAAGCCTCTTAATGGACCTGAAAAGGTCTGAATGGATCAGATCTGCAGGAGAGTCTTAACACCATTCGGACTTATTTAATAAGTTATAAAATAATATTGTATCGCCTCTCTCGGTCTTTGCGTGACTTTTGTTCTCACAACTACAAACTTTCTTCCTCTCTTTTCTCAATCAAACACCAATTTTTTTCCTCTTGAACGGGTAAGTTTTCATAATCTTTACAAGTATTTTTTTTATATTAATAATTTTCTTAGGGTATATTGATGTTTGTCAAGAACACTTGTTGCAATAATATTTTTAGTGTATTGATGTTCATCAAGGTTTTTGAGTGAAAAAAATACTATTCATAATTAAAAATAATAACTATGTATACATATTTGAGGTCTCTTATTAGAATTTTGTCTTAGGCCAATAATTTTATTGAGACTCTTTGATCATCAAATCCGTTTGTGAGATAACACTAATATATTATTGTTGTTGAACTAGTTGGTGACAAAAATAATGGAGCTCTTAATAATTCTCCATCCCAATCTTCAGTTTCAGCTGGAAAAAAAAAGTTTTGGGGAAGAAAAAAAACTTATTCGTCTGAATTGGAAATTGATGAGAAGATGATTACTGTTCTAGAGTTATTGATTAAAAAAATAGTGCACCTACATTTGAAGAATATATGGAAAAATTAGATGGACTTGGATGGGAAGAGTCATTATACAGTACATGTGTTAGTATATTTTGTGAAAGTGTCCACTACAAAAAAGCATGAATGATGTTAGAGGTTCACAAGTTAGAGAATTGGATTAAGGTTATTGGAAAAAAGATAAGAATTCTTTAGTTTTTCTAATTAGCCAAAATATATGTTAGGCGCTGATAATGTGATACCTTATTTATTATTTTTCAACTAGTATTTATCATACTTATTGAACTTTTTGATATTATATTATGCCTATAAAATACTTTTTATTCGTGATTTTTTTTATGTTATGCTTGATGATTATGATATATTTTTTAATCAAAAAGTAATATTTTTTGTTGAAATGAACTTTTATAACATTTTATTAATATAATGTTTGATTTCATATGCACATTCAGATATTGAAAACAAACACTAATCATTCAGTGTTTAGATTTGGAGACTGCATCTTAATATTCAGACGTGTATTCAGATCTAGACACTTAGCTCTTAATGCAAATCTTAATGTTCAGACGTATATTCAGATTCAGAGGACTTAATCTTAATGAAAACAAATGAGGCCTTAGTAGTCATCGTGAAGCAACCATTTTTGAGAGCCGGTCAAATCAAGGGTGGAATCTAGATTTTAGAAGATATTTAAGTAACCGGGAGATAGATAGGGTGACAACTCTTTTGCGTGAAGTGGAGGAATTTCCTGGCACTACTATACAATCTGATACACTGAGATGGAGACATTCAAGGATGGCCTTTTCTATGTGAATAAAATGTACAAGGATAACAGTGTGATGCAAGGAGAATGCCAAACATCTAGAAGAACATGGCTCCCACCAAGGTTAAATGTTTCACCTGGTTAGTGGTGAAGAGAGCATGCCTTAGGGCATCTCCAACCCAATACTCTATTTTACTCTCTAAATATAGAATTCTCTATTTTTCAAACAATCAACTCCAATCCAATTCACTATTTTACTCTCTAAAAAAGAATCTTCTTCTCTCTCCTCAACATTCTATTATTATTTCTATTTCATTCTTATTTTCTTGTTTCATAATATAAATCATTTCTTCTTTTTTTCCAAATAATCATTTTATATAATTTTCATGTGATATAATATTTTATTCAAATTCTTATTTAATATAAAATTATATTTTATTCTAATTTTTTAAATAATATAAATTGCAAGCAAATATTATATAATATACAAATTAATGGACAATTCAAATAAAAGTGAAATCATTAATGAAATACATTACATAAATACTCAACTTTCAAAATTATTACGTTGCTCTCATAAATGCTCAATTAATGCATTACGGAGTTAAAAATGAGCATCTTTGTCCTTACTTTTTTTATGTCTAGCTAAAAATTGTTCAAACCGGAGATTTTCAAATTATATTAGTGAGAAAATCTTTAAAAAATATTATTAATTCGGATAAAAATAGTATATATTAAATAATATTTTAAAAATATTATATTGCATTTAAAAAATTATGAATATTAGATATTTAATTAATAAAATTATATGTAAAATAATATGTTCATTACAAAATAATAATAAAATAATGAAAAAGTAAAATAGAGAGTGTAAATAGTAGTTCTCCAAATTTCGAGTACTACTATTCACTTCTCTAAAAATGAAATATAGAGACTAAAATAAAGAGGGTTGGAGTGCCCATTCTCTATTTTACTTTCCAAATATAGAGAATGGAGAGCAAAATAGGGGTGGGTTGGAGATGGTCTTACCATGAGGTTCTATAAAGAAGGGGAGAATATATTTTTGTGCAATGAAACAGGGAAGAGAAACAACCATATTTTTTTTACATTGCAAGTTCATTGCACAACTGTGGAACATGTTCTTTAGTCTAGTAAAGACTGAATGGACAATGACTAGCATACATCATACTGCAGACTTGCTGAGTTGTTAGATAAGTAGAGGGGGTAGCAAGAGTCAGAAAAAATGGTGAAGGATAATACCTTCAAGTATATGGTGGATAGTGTAGAAGGAAAGGAATGACAGATGTTTTGAAGACAAGATCAAGTCCATTCATGATGTGAAATGGAACTGTTTACTGTTTAGAGTCTTGTTTCTCTTGGTGTAAGGAAACTGTATAGAGGAAGTAGATGAGCAGGTAGATTTCTTAGGTGCTCTGTAAAGCTTAAAAGGTTTAACCTTACTACCTTGTAATATTTGGAGGTGACCAGCATTCCTTGAAGAATACAACAGTACTAATTCTAAAAAAAATGTAAAAAATGGATCAAAGAAGCCCTAAATGAAAGTTGGGCTTCAAAACCGATTGTTCAACATGCACAAGAACCTGATCTGACATCTACAAATTCCTGCCAGTGGAATGATAACAGAGTCCCGATCACACTGATCCCACAAGAAAAGTCACCAGAAAATTTGACCAATAGAATGATAAGCTCTCCTGCTCACACAGGTCTCACAGCAAAAATCACCAGCTAAAAGAAAAAATACTTGCTTCACAAGATCAAAGAAAAGAAGAGAAAGGAATGAGGTGTTGTTCAAAGTGATTTATTGTGAAGAATGGTGGATAGATGAAGCCGGTACACAAGAAAGCAATCTACAAGAAGTGCATTGTTCAAGTACAGTCCATAATTGCAGTTGCAAAAATAATACACGGAATCTTATCATAGCCCTAAAACAAATAAGTTATTGACTGAGAATATATATACTTTTACAAGTCCTTCAATATATTCGCTGAAATTTCTCACTACGCACAAAGTAGGTGGGCCCTAGTGGCCACAATGTTAACATCTCCTTAATGGTTCTTAGTGGTCACTAGGTTGAAGAAAGTGATCTTAAGTGATCACTTAGTAGTGACTTTTGATTTTTAGTGTCTTGTTCCAGATGAGCTTTTCAGTTCACATGATTTACAAGTTAAAGTGTTGGTCCAATTAAACTCAAGCAATGTAATGGAGGTTAAAAAAAGGGCCTCAGTCGAAGAGGGGCAGAACTCTCATATTCTTGTAAAATATTGTGTGTTGAAATTGAATGCTTTCTTTCTAAACTTCCTCTCTTGTATTTAACTTCAATTATGGGAAGTTGATCCTTAGTTGAGTGTAGAATCTTAGAAATCACAGTAGGTGGTGCGATTACCATGTTCAAAGATTCTTCTTGGATAAAGGCCAAGCCAAACAAAATTGTTGGCAAGGTTTGTCATGTTAATACTAAGGCTAGGCAAACCTTCATCTACAATGGGCTTCCCACAATTTACATTCTACTGATGACATAATTAAATTGGGGAAATTGATTGGTTCAGTTCATTTTCTTCTCTATTGGACTTTTGGTTTACGCTACACTATAAGTTGTCTAACTCTGACCTAAATGCTTCTCCATTCCAGATCATCTTCACCTTGATACACTAATTATGCACTAGGTCATTTTTTCCCATCATATGTGGGATATGGTGTATTGAGGCTGTAAAACTATGCAAAACCAAGACCTTCGGCAGTTAGCTGGAAATAGGTGATTTTACTCTTTTTACACCTAAATTCACCATACTGGACTGAACAAAGGTATGGCATGTATTTAATCTATCACTTGGTGCATGAGAGTTAGACCTAGGATATTGCCAAAATTGTCAAAACCTTTGCCTTCTGGACCTAATTGACATTCAAGAGTAACATTTTTCTTTTTTCTTTTTGAGCAGTTGCATTGAAGAGTATTGTGAATAATTCTCATTTTTAAGAAGTTAAAACTGAGGTCTTGTGAGTTGGTTCCGAATTCCTGATGATGTACGAACTGTTTTAGTTTAAGTCTCTACTTCACCCTTCGGCAAACGATTTGGAAGCTTCTGCTTGTATTTCTCAAAAGTATGCACAACGCTGAACCTTGTTAAAAAACACTGGACCATATTTCATTATGAAACATGAGTTGTATCATCAAATGGGGAATCTTAGTAGCTCAGTTGGTTGGCTACCTAAACTCCTACCTTGTTGGGGAGGGTTCGATTCCCACATTGTAATCCCCTCCCCATTCCCCCTTCCCCTACCACCAATTTATTTATTTTTTATTTTTTTTAAAAAATTGTATCATCAAATTATCTACACGTTCTGCTAGACCACATGCATACACTTCAGAAAGGATGCAATGGTAGAAATTGGTCTTAAACATACAGAATCTTTCTAGCTAATAAAGCAAAGCCATTGCTTATTAGCATTACGGTGTAAAATATTACACAACACATTATGTTGACATCAACTATTAGGTTAAAAGAGGTTGACATAAATAAACTGCAGTCAGCAATATATAACTCCACCATGATTGGAAATGTCAATCACTTGCAGAAATCAAATAAGGGAAAACTACACCTCTTGCTGCATATAGCATGGCCAATTCCTGAAAGCGAATGTCATAGCAGATCCCTATACCAATTCGGCCAACCTCTGCAGAAATATAGTTATGATCATTTCTCAAAAGCACAGGATGGATACATCAATTAACGTAGAAAAAAGAAAAGGAAGATATTCAAGCTATTCAATGAAGCAAAATCCCATGAACTCAAATCTAGCAAAATATGGAACACAAGCATTCAGTTAAAGTAACTATATTAACTGGAAGAACTTTCAGAGCAGTCTTTTTGACACTTCCTTAGCAGTAACTTGGTTGATTTATTATCGATGTATGTTTGGGAAGTACCAAGCAGAGAATACCTGTATCCACAACAGTTGGAATCTCTCCTGCAGTAAGCGTCTGTGATTCCTTAAAGGTTATTTTACCAGGAATATCAATGTCAAAAAGATGTATCTGCAAAGACATCAAACTGTCAGATATTTTGCAGAGTATCCGTTTTCTTGATTTTCCCACAAACTACTAGATATGTTCCTTTTCCTTGGTGTCTGAACTTAGTTAGCTAATGCACACATGCCAATGATGCCGTCATGCAAGGCAAAAGATCGACATATTATTTCCACTATTTCACACCAATCCTGCAACTCTGTATGAACAGTTGCAGAAATACTTCAATTAACATCAACATGGCTTACAAATGGATGACCCCAGACAGTTTATAGGTTGGCTCCCAAAATCTATAGTGTCTATATTATTAGTTCCCAGCCTTTTTAATAATACCACCATTAAACTATCAATCATAAAATCTGAAGGAGATTTGATTTTAAAAGATAAATAAAAATAAGATCTATTGGCAATCCTCAAGTGCAGAGAATAAGCAATACTTGAACAATCTTAGTTTGTTCTCTTATATTTTTGTCTCAAAGTTCGTTAATTTAAACCTGACAATCATCTGCTCAATTCGGACCATTGGCAGCACTCTAAGTGTAAAATGACATTATCAATATGCTATTGCCAACCCAGAAAAGCAAAAAAGAATACAAGGAACAGACCCCTCATATCTGTCAAGTGTAAGTTAGCAGTAGTTTTAAAGGCAAATTATGAGAAGCTGGAACAAGTAAGCAACTCACAGATCTGCACATCAAGAAATGAATGTCTGACTACAGTCTGCAACATCATTCAATCTCTGAATCCAAAAACTATTGAACACTGTGAGAAGTGATAACCTTGTCCTATTGAAGCTTATAGTTTACATAACTGATCAAGCATACTACCATCACTTTCTTAGCTTCTTCTAGAACTTAGTGGCTTAGCTACCTGCCCTCACCACAACAAGAGAGGTGTATGCTTACCTTTCTGTGCTTAGCTTTCAACTTTCCATCTGCATCAAAGACGCAGCAAGTATTATACAGCTTGTCCCCACTGCGTTCAGGTATAGAGCCTCCCACTATTGTAATCTTCAGAAGTCGAGCTGCTTCAGAGAGCATGGCGGTTGACGGAGATGCATCAGGACCAGCATCAATGTCTTCAGCATAAATTGGGAAGCTATCATTTGAATATGGACTATTCCATATTTCCTAGCGAAAAACAAAGCCCAATAGTGAGCTAAAGTCAACTGCTGTAAACAATGGCAGGTAATAGCCAAGCTATTGTGGAAAGATCTGTTTCAGGTTGTAAAATCAAAATAACAGAACATCTCTTTGTTGCCTCGCTGTCTAGTTTCATATCCTTAATCTATAAGTTTAAGTCAGACAAGAGGGAGTTGCTTGGATGGTAAAAACCCCTCACTTCCAACCCTACGTTCTGAGTTCGAGTCACCAAGGGAGCAAAAAGGGTGGGAGCTCCTAGGGAGGGGTAATATATATGTATATATAAATGTTCTAGTCAGAATTCATACCACAGCCCAGAAAAGGACCTGAAGGGATACTCAAAGTTAATCTACATGTATGCGTAACAGCCCTTGTACAAAATGTGACAATAGTATGTGCATTTCCTGTCCACTGATGAATTGGTATAAAGATTACAAATAAATTTAGACATGAAAGTAGTGCAGGTTTCATAGGCTTTACAGCTAATTTAAGATTGAAGGGGCAATAAATCTGGAACTCATTTAGCTACGGTTAAAAATATACATAATGTCCCATGTTTTCTTTATAATTGTGGTGTCCATGCCAGCTTGCGTGCATCTCGACTAATTTCAGAGGTACCTACTACCTCCCACCAACACAAGTACTGGGTAACTATGTCCCCCAAGTCTTAAACAGACAGGAATAAATCACCTAGTATACACAATGTCACGTGTTGGTTGTATAAAGTATTTAAGAAATTTACACTGCCTACTCTACCTATTATCTTAAAATTTTGGGTTGGATAATCAGATATTTCACAGCTACATTGAATATCTCATTATTAGCAGAGAAAATATTTGATTTCATAACTATATAGAACAAAAGATTAAGACCTCTTAAGTTGCTCAATAACTCTATGTGTGCACACAAAAAATTGTTGTCAATCGGGTTCAATACTAGAAATCAAACAGAGTATAACTAGATCTCTATGCATAGGAAAAGAAACAGCTGCATCCGATGAAGAATCTATATCTAAACTTACAGGCAAAACAACAAGCTTAGCCCCCTTCTCAGCAGCCTCCTCAATTGCTGCTCGCGCATGAACAATATTCCTTTCCTTATCTGCCGTCACCGATAATTGACATAGCCCAATCTTAAACTGCTCATTCAACATCAAGTTCACAAATCAAAAACGGATTAAACATAATTCAAAGAAAAAATCAGATCAACTTAGCCTCAATTCCGAACTAGTTTGAGTTCCACTATAAGTATCATAGTTTTTGACTATTTCTACATTGGTCCACAACTCAACTTGACCTGTAACTTCTAACTCAAATGAATGGAATATGTAGACACAAGGAAAGGATACCTTAGTGATGGGAGGAGAGGGCAACTGGAGAGCAGGAGGAACCCTAGCTTGTTCGGGCTTGAAAGTGGAAGCCATGGAAGAAGCTGATGCAGTGAAGGTTGTACGTGGTGAAAATTGGAATGGGTTGCTGTTGGTTGTTGTACGATTTGGGATGAAGTGAAAGGGACGATGGAGCTGGAGTGAGGGTGCAGGCCGTACGATGGACCGAGAAATGGAGGATCCAACTACTGACGAAGAAGAAGAAGATAAGAGGAGGAATTTAAGTCTCATTTCAACTTCAATTTCTCTTTCATTTTCTGCTCAAACCTAAACTTAATTCCATCGAATAAAATTATCAATTTGTGATTCTTACCAATTAAGAGGATTTTATAATTTTGTGATTTGTCACTCCTTGTCTTTTTTATTGGTTTTTTTAAAAAAAAAATTCGAAAACTTTCACATTTTTGCTTCCTTTATATTTCTTAAGTATTTTAATTTATCGTGGTATTTAGTTTATTTTTATTTTTTTAGTTAGAAAATGAGTACTTAAAATAGTATTTTTATTTTATTTTACGAAATTACTATTCCCTTATTATATTTTCACCCTTTCATGCTCATTTTCCAACTTTCTTATCATGTCTATTTTGAAATAATTGTTGTTAATTTAATTAAAAGCTTCAAATTTTCATGATTATAACATTGTTTGACTGTAGTAAATTGTGAATTACTTTGATTGATTAAATAGCTCTAAACATTTATAGTGATGATCTTGAGAATATAGTGTATGTTTATTTCGAATTTCCATGGTTATTTTTTTATGTATTAAATTGATGGATTCGTTAAAGTCTTAAAAAATTCCTCATTTTGATAGATTGTTTTGTCAATTTTTTTTGTTATGAATTAGAATGTGATTATTGTGATAGATTTGAATTCATATGAATTGTTGTTGAAATTAGTGGTGTAAAATTTGATAAAGTAGATAAAATTAAGTAAACTAACATGTTTGATAAAACGAAAAAGGTTTGCCCTTGTTGTCACGCTCCGAGTCTACCCCTTAGGCATGACTGACACTTGAAAATCATTGTTGGTCCCAAGCGTACCCTTGGCTTGGCTGACTACTTAGCGGAAGACTACATACATACACGTGGAAACTTTAATGAGGAGCATTCAAAAACACTTAGCTAATTCTCATGTATTGTCAGAAAATATTGAATAAGGATAATGAAAATGTTTGAAACATCAGAAAGGAAAATACTGAACTGACTCTCTAACTTTGTTCATGAAGCCTCTACTAAACTGTGGGTAGGTGTCGGGACAAGACCCACGGCTACCTCAAAAGTACTATCTGACTATTATTACTACTGATAAGCATAACAAATGGAGTCCTCCGAAAGTAAGGAGGTCTCGCCAAAGGCTGACGAGGTAGTGATCTCAACGGAGCGTCTGTTGATAATCCTGAACACCTGTATCTGCATCATAAATGATGCAGCGTCGAAAGACGTCAGTACATGAAATGCACTGTATGTAATAAAGTTGAATGAAACAGTATCTGAACCGAAAGAATACTGAAAATAACTTGACTGAAAGTAAAACATGCAATGTAATATAACAAGTAAAGTTTTACATCTGAATAAGGTAATGCATATCAATTTCTAAAGTAGTACTTTACTTTCTTGGGGAGTTTCTCTAACCGAAAACCATCACTATGAGCCTCGTGATGATACAACGTCTAGCCCGTGTTGTCAAAGTCATCGTATACCTTTTCGGAGTATATGACAATAAAACTTAACTTAGGGATCCATCTAAAAAGCCCTCAATGAGGTTGGGTGAGGAGTCGCCTGAACCAACGGCACAATCCTATATATGCTGGCAGCGCAGGTTATGAGGTTTGAGTTATCTATACTCGTACTCAAATCGGTGCTCAATACTACTCCCAAAACATGCAATAATGCTCATATTAATATTTGTGTTGAGTTAATACTCAAAAGGGACTCTTTAGGGAAAACTGGTCTTTACTTTACTCACAAAAACTACTTCTAAAACTATTTATGCTCTTCTTGAATTAACAATCTTTTCTCAATACAAAATAGTGCATTTGTAGCCATTAGTATTTCCTTAAAAACTTTTCTCAATTGATAATTAAAATATTTGAATTTACTTTAGTCAGAAGTCAATGCTTGAAAATAATTATGCAGTAGCTTTCAACAATCCGTAACTAAATAAAGTTCATCTGATAAAATAAGCACGAACAATAATTTAAGAATCAAAATACATGAAGTACTATAATCTTAATGATAAGAATCAGAATTCAATAACAAGGAATAAAGGTCAATTCGAAGTTCATGAAATCTTGGGTAAAAATCCTAAATTTAACTCTTATTGACTAAAATTTAGATGTAGAGCGTGAGGATGAACTTAGTCCATCACTATGAGTAGCCTTACATATCTTAGTGGTTAATCTTGAAGAAAAACCTTGGAAGATGAACCCTACCCTTGGTGTTTCTTGAAGTTCTTGAGTGTAGGAATTTATGAGTGAATTAGATGGTTTAATTATCAAAAAATGGATTTCATACACGTTTAGGGTCATTTAGATAACTCCCTAATAGTTTTTAGGACAAAAAACCCTTAAAAATTAAATGAGAAGAGCTGAACATCGAAATTTTATTCCAGCTGACAGTAAGGTCCGTATTCACTCTGTATCGCGGAGTTTCTGTCAAGTTATGGTGTCTCTAGTAAATATGTCATAACTTCTTACCCGAACTCAATTTGATGCAAATTTGGCGATGTTGGAAAGAGGACTCATAGAACTTTAATATGATAGGTTATGGGTACCCTAACTCTTTATATTCTAAAAGATATGGTCATTTGAAGTTTACCCTTAATTGGACTCATGCAAAAACTTAGCCGATAAAAACGCTTTGAACTTGACTTGGTGTTAAAGGTTCCTTATGGCCCTAAATCACTTCTGATACCCTTGTTACACTTGGTAAATGACCTTAAAACATATGATCAAGTAGGACATCACCCGTTTCAAGCTAATATACTCACGACGAACGATTCAAATTTCTAAGAATAAAGTTACAATGTTTTATACTTGTATTCTTAGAAAATGGTCATATTTATCATTTGTTATACTTTTTGATATATGTGTCCTTGCCATCCAACTTTAGACACATATTTACACTTGGACAGTTAAGTATCATATCGCCACTTTTATTATCTTACTTGACGCCTACATGGTTCCTACATGGATATATTTTTATTATAATTAAAAATTTTACTTTCTATTTAATATTTTATCTGACTTACTTTAGTAAAATTCAATCCACTTTACTCATCATTTCAAGAATTACCAACGGAAGGAGGGCAAATCTTGAACATGGATAAGCTCCAGATTCCTAATCTGAGATTCAAGAAGTTTCAAAATTTTAACTTTTTATAATATTCAAATAATAAAGGCACAAAGCAGCAACAAGCAACCATCATAGTTAATACAATAATGAGACATAATAACACACAATATGATTTTTACACTATTATAAGTCTGTAGTTTATCAAACGTTTACCTTTTAGATATGACGATTAAACTGGAGATTTTATGTCTAACAGTGGTATTAGCTTTGTTGGAGGCTCAACCTATGATAGCAATCAATAGACAAATCTCAATATTGTAAACAATAGCTTGAATGCATAGTGAACAAGGATGACACTAACCTGTATAGGGATAGATCTATAGAATTTTTGCAACCTCATAGTTAGAAGACGTCTTCATTGGTATGGATTTCATGGCATCTCGTGAGAGTTCTAAGGTGTCTCAGGTGAAATCGATTCTGAACTTAGAGGTAAGAAAATTCAAAGCTTAAATACTTATAGGGGTGTGTCATCTATTGTCCACGAGCTTGATTTCCACTAAGAACAAAAAATAATAATATCTTACAGATCATTTGGTGAAGCCGCCGGTCAATTTGATGCAGAAGACAAACTTAAAGGAACTGAAGAGTTGGTCTGGATGTTTTCTAATTGGAGATTAAGTTGTTGATTATTGTTTCGGCCACTGGGTCGTTCTTTTTTTTTTTGGCTTGTTTGGGCCTTTATTTGTTTGTAGTTTTTGTTATGAACTCTTTGATTTTATTTTTATTTATTATATTATGGCCTTCTGGTCATTTTGCCAAAAAAAATCAATCCATCCAATGTGAAGATCCAAACCCTAATTTCAATAGCCATCCTCTCGCATCACTTCACCCAGTAAAATATTGATACAAAAATAATAATTGATTGAAGGTTTCGATACAGAGAAAAAAGTGTCATTCATATCTTGATTGAGAGAGAAGATTCAACCGAATGTAATATTTTTACCTTTAAATCATCTCTTTATATTACCCTTTTTGTTTCGTATTTGTTACTTGAATCTTTTCAAAATCTACACAAAAGATTTCAAAATTTGTATATCTTCTCTTTTATTGCTATTAGGGTTTGTTGATTTTCAATATTTATGAACTTTATAATTGTTAGAGTTCGTCATTTCATCTATTTTTGATTATTTTTTTTTGTGTATTCTAGTTAGGTTTCATTCACGTTTGTCATCTACTGATCGAAATCTTCAAAATTGGTCCAAAATATGTGAAACCTAATTAGAATACACAAAAATACCAAATATAGACGAAATAACGAGCTCTAATAGTTATCAAGTTCATAAATTCTAGAAATCGACGATTCCTAATAGCAATAAAAGAGGATATATACATATATTAAAAAAAAATTTACAAATTTTGAAAAGATCCAAGTGTTAATGAAAAATTACAATATTACAAGATTGCAAGACTACAATTGAAAATAAAATAAAGAAATAAATATATCTTCTGGCTGAGGCGCGAATATCTCACTCTCTTTAAGGGGATTCAAGTCCACTGCATCAAATATTTTTCACGGTCCAACAGTAGTCCTTCTTGACTTGTCCCCTCCTGGATACAAGAACTTAATCACAAAATGTAACTCAACAAACTCTGGATAAGAGTTGAGTCCAAAGCTCTACAAAAAGAACACCTTCCTTCAACTAATAAGAACTCTATTTTTGACAAACTTTATGCACTCTATATTTTCTTATCTACAAAACAAATGAAGACCACCACTATTTATAATAGAGGAAGTCTTCCTAGCAATGAATAGGAAGATAATGAGGTATTAAATAGTGAAGATAAATGGCCTAGAGGTTACAATATATAAAGATAGAGCAATAAGAGAAATAATGGTGAGGGGCAACAAATGTACCAACGTGCAAATGTTACACTTGACCATTGTCAACGTTCACTGCAACATTAATCAAAAATAAATAATGGCAATTAAACCTGACAATGGATGAAATGCCTCTTAAAAGTGAGAATTGTAACTTCTAAAATACATGCCACATACTCACTTCTTATAGTATGTATAGAAGCTGCCAACCGGACAAAGTTACAATGCAAATGATGCATACTTTTTATTAATATTAATATGCAAAAACCAACACCAAGTAACAAATACAATACAAAAAGGGTAAAGAGATGATTTAAAAGTGTCACGACCCAGGGGTACATCCTAGATGTAACAAGGCGTACAAGACCCCGAGAGATCTCATACAAGCCCCTTAGCATATCATAACATAAAGCAATATAAATGATGCAGAAATTTAAAACTTTTTCCATACAATCGAAGTCCTTTTAAAAACATGCGGAAGTCTACAACACCTTGTCTCAAACCATCTAATACATGATAATCTTTGGGACGCAGCCCATACAAAAGTCTAAAACATAAAAAGAAAGACATAAAGGAAATGGTGGCTATATCCTCGAATGCTTTGAGGACTCACCAATCTTCAACTCCTTGCTCTACTAGGAACCTAGCCACGGGGATGGAACTCAATATCACTGGATCCTACATTTGATAAGAATGTAGGCAAGAGTATGCGTTAGTACAAATTATTATTAAATATGATAGCTAACATAACATCATAAGAGCATAACATCATAATCATAAGCATAATCTCCAACATAGACATAATATAAGCATTAGTCATCATAAGGCATAATCCATAAATATAGGAGATACAACATATTCATAAGCATAGTCTACACTTAAATCTTTTTAACATAAGAGAACCACTTCATAAGTAACCTCAAGTCATACTTGTGCAATGCATGGATAAGACCCCATAATCTCACCCACACTAAGTACCACTTTAGGTCATCGTACACTCTATCATCTTTTGACCTCATCCTTAGCTTATTTATCATAGGCAAGGGAACATTCACCTTTAGTCAAACATATCAAGGAAGGCAACTATAGCAACAATCCAAGCTAAGCATACAACATATAAGAGAAACACTTCATAAGTAGCTTCAAGTACTTGTGCAATACATGGATAAGACCCCATAATCTCACCCATGTTAAGTACCCCCTTTTGTCCATCATACATATTAATCATTTCTTTGATCTCATATTTAACTCATATTTCATAGACAAGGGGAATCACCTCTAGTCATACATATCATGGAAGGCCTTTCAAGCTACAATTTATACAATTCATTGTTCATGACATAATACATATTAAGAAATCATAGGTACTCGCCTCCATGTTCATTTTAAGGAATCATAGGTATTCGCCTCCATGTTCATTTTAAGAAATCGTAGGTATTCGCCTCCATGTCCTAATAGGGTGTAATGTAGGTATTCGCCTCCACATCACTTCATAAGGATTATAGGTATTCGCCTCCATGTATGTCATAATAAGATATAGGTATTGACCTCCATATCCATCAAAATATGATATATGTATTCGCCTCCCTATCACTTTAAAGGCTAATGGGTATTCACCTCTTGCCTTGTTTTAGAAGTTATATATTAAGGGTAGTCACCACACACTTCTAATATCATGACATGGGTAATCACCTCATGTTTATCTATTTAGGAATAAGGAAATTCACCTCACATCCCTCTCATACAAAGGTCCTTGGGGAATCACCTCAAGCCTCATCACATTTCATAGTCCTTGGACTTAGATTCATTTTAGGTGAGCAAGCTTTTCAACCTAGAATCATTCTATGTGAGAGAACCTTTCATATCATATCTTATTCATGCATAAGTGTGTATATGAGAATATCATTTCAACAACACAACAACAACATCATAATCATAGACACTTCACTCTCAAAGTGTTCTTAAAGCATATACATAGATTTCATAAAACATACTTAAATCTCATACTTTTCCTCCTTGAGGTTCAAGTCTTTCCTTTAAACATCACATCTAGAATTCTAACATTAGACATGGATATCATCATAACTCAAGTGATTCTATCACTTCATACATTCAATCATACATAAGGTAGATTGGGTGGGTAAAGTCCTTCCACAACAATTCTATCTAGTAATCTACCCTTACCATATAAGTTTCACTCTTAAAGCCTCAACATACATAGTTCATCATATTAGCTTTACTCTCAAAAACCTACTAATCAACATTCATTATTACAAGCCTTACTCTCAAAGCTTTACTTCTTACAATCATCACACATACCTAGATCACAAGACATTCTAATCACATGCTTCATTCTTAAGTAATTCTAATCATATTTCATCATAAATGTTAAATCTCAAGCATTACTAGTCATGATCCATCATATATACTTTAATCTAGTTAAATTCATGTCTATATGCTTTTACTCTCAAGCAATTACTGTCCATATCATCAACCTTAGAGATTATCTCTAAATCCTCAATTTGCCTCTTCAAGGCACAAACCCACTTACTTCAATTTCATCTTTCTAGGCATGGTTTGGGCATGGGTACATGTAAATAAACATAATTTACTACTAATTCAATCATAAACAATCAGTATCCACTCAATTGGATCAACCTACATCATAACCCACAACATTTGAAGAAACCCTAACTTGAATTGGGGAATTCTTCATCAAATTGGTGGAATTCTAGGGGACTCCATGGATGGAAGAATCCATGGATGAATAAGCTATCATACCTTGGTTACAAAGCCCTAACAAATCTTGGAAGATTGGATGCCTTGATCTTGACCTAGCTTCAAACTCTATCTTCTTCTTCAAGTTCTAAAGAGAGAAATATTTGAGAGGAGAGCTTTTGGGGATTTGATTTGGGTCTTGGGAAAGAATGACTTGAATGGGGAGTTTAAAGGGTTAAAATAACTTATATAGGTGTACTAGGACTAGGCAAAACGACCTCACCTAATAACCACTTAAACCAAAATTTTCCAAAGTGCCCTTCACTAGGCAGCCTACTCCCAGGCCTCACGAGAGGGACCACGAGCCGTGGTCCTCACCACTGGCCGTGGTCCTGCTCGTGGTCTTTGGACCAGTAGCTTGGCCATCTTGACCACCAAGAAGTGAAGGCATCACCACGAGCCATGATCTTCACCACCGACCGTGAAGTGGCTCGTGAAGGTGAGCCAACATTGGGGCAACTTTGGTGAGCTACTGCCTCACCACCACGTGTGGCACCACAAGTCGTGAAGGCTCTCATGGTCATGGACAGTGCCTTGGCAAGCTAGGGGCAGCCTTGGCCCTTGCCCTTTTGCCTTGACTCTTGCCCTCTAGTCTTGACTTGTAGCCCTAGTTGGCCTACTAAACTACGGGGTGTTACAAAAAGTAAAAAAATTACCTTTTGTTGAATCTTCTCTTTCAATCAAAACATGAATGACGCTCTTCTCTCAGTATCGAAGCATTCAATCTAAGTTATCTTTGCATTGATATTTTGTTGGGTAAAGTGATGTGAGAGGATGAGTATTGGAGTCAGGGTTAATGTATATTAAATATTGGATGAGTCGGATTTTACTAAGTGGGCCCGGATAGAATATTAAATAAGAAGTAAATTTTTAATTACAATAAAAAAATATCCATGTAAGAGTCATGTAGATGCCACATAGGATAATAAAAGTGGTGACATGATATTTAACGGTCCAAGAATAAATATGTGTCCAAAGTTGGATGGAAATGATAAATATATTAAAAAAATATGACGAAGGATAAATATAACCCTTTTCCAAGAGTTCAAGAACAAATATGACTCTTTTTCCTTGATAAAATGCTTTTATATATATACTCTTGAGCATCATATAATTTTTATGATAGATGGTTAATTTCAATTGTGGTCTTTCTTTTTTGGATTCTATTATTTATCGTCGCCTGATAGGAAAAATGAGTTTATATAGGATATTTGCTTAGATCTTTTCTTTGTAGTACAATCTCTCAATCAATTTACACAATCATCATTTATAAATACTTACCTAAGATTTTATTTTATATACGGAGTGTTACACATATTTTTGAAGAACATATAATAACAAAACTATATTCTTGAAGTTTTTGCTACGATTCTTTAATATGAATTTGCATTACAATTTCAATTCTCTTTATTACTCTTCGATCCTATATTCTTGATTTGTTCGTGGCTCCTACTTTTTGTTTGAATTGTGTGACTTCTTCGAGATCGGTCTGCTCGATCATTATTGCTACTATCACATTGCCACAATTAAGTGGTCATCTATATCACCAAACATATAACCTTTCACGAGCAAATTAAGAATATCGAACTCGACTATTACATAGTTCGTGAGAAGTCACAAGTTCTTCTCTTTACTAAAAATTAAGAATGATTTCGAATGGACTTCAAAATGCCAATATGAATTATAGGATCTAAAGAAATATTTAACGAGTTCACCCATTGTTTGCCAAGTTCAAAGAAGGAGAATTTTCGCTCCTAAATTTCATGGTGTCAGGAGTGCCAACCAACACGTTTCAATTCAAGAAGAAAAAGGTACACTTTATTTATTACGAGAGTTAAAATTTTAGCAAGTGCAAAAATAAAATTTTGCTCCTAAATTTCTCCTTTTTTACCAACTTTTTGTCAGCCTTACAAATTTATTTGAATCCTTTTATGAAAAAAATTGCTTAGAATTTTCAAATAATTTACTTAGGAATTTCAAAAATTCTCAGGTAATAATTGCACACAGTTTTTTTCATTGAATTTTGTTTGGTAGAAAAATATGAAGGAATTAGATTTTTTTTTTTTTTTTTTTATAATCTTCATAATTTATCGCGTAATTTATATTTTTTTTTGTAGAGACGTAAGTTTGATGAATTAAATAGATCTATTATTTTTAAAATGATAATTTCATGACACACATATCAATAGAATAGAAGGAAACTTTTGAGGTATTTAGTATTTTTTTAGAATTTTTTTAGTAATAATATAATTCACTTTCTATTTTTTTCAAAAAATATATTGTAAGCATGAATTTCAAAGTACACAATTAATTCTATTGTAATAGTTAATTGACCTTTAATATTATTGATTCATTATATAATTTATTGTTAATTGATGTATGTTAACATTCATGAGTGATTTGTATATCAATATTTTCTTTATATATGTGTTTATAAGTATTCAAAATTGATGACATTATAGTATGTTTTAAAAACCTATTCTTCATAGCATAAAATAAGATCATTATTTTAGTTAAATGAGTTTGATGAATTAAATAAGTCTATTATTAAAAAAAAGTTTGATGAATTAAATAAGTCTATTATTAAAAAAAAAAACTTTAATGACACGGCATGCCATGTCAACTAGGAGAGAGTGAAGTTTTTGAAGTGCTAAGTATATTTGGAGGGAAATAGTAATAGTTGAGTGATATTTTGGTCCTAAATGAAACGTAAATGATATTTCAAGGCAATTACCTAAACTTGGGTGACCATAGAGCCTGTTTGGAAAGCCACCCTGGTAATTGGATTTGGTGAATTAGGTGTAATTACACTGTCTGTCCTGTTTGGTTTGCAATGTAATTACCCAGTCAACAGGTAATTGGATATAATTGGCAGGGTATAATTATACTCTCTAATTCACAAGGGGAGATTGTAAATTGCTGGTAATTACATGGTGTAATTACAAACAGATTATTTTTTGAATTTCTTCCTTTTATTTCTATTTTTATTTTTTCATCTTTAATGTATTTTATTTTTATATTTTTTATATTTTTATTTATTTTTATTATTCTAATATTTTCTAAAAATATTTTTTTATAGTATTTATATATCATTTCCTTCTTATTTACAACCTTTACTTCATGTGATCCATGCAATTTTTCGTATTATCTAAAAGAAATCATTAGTATAATTTTGTCAGTATTCTAATTTTTAAATTAAAGTAAAATTCATTATTGAATAAAGTTATGGACTTACGTTTTTCTTTTCTTTTAAATCATATTTATGTATATTATGTTAAAATTTGACATAAAAGTATTATGTTAATTTTTTTGCTTTGAATTTAGGACTTATGTTATATTTTCAATTTCATCTGTTTTAGAAGTATTGACTCAATATTTTACATCGCAAGCTATTTTTTGTAAGTTAGACTTGATAGATTATCTTGATGTTCATAGAAATTTTGTACTTCTAGTTTTTATGATTAATTTAATTAAAATATACTAAATTAAAAATTATAAATCAATTATTTTTTATAATATTAGTTAAGAACATATGTTTATTAATTAATATATTTTCAAAAGACAATATATATCTCAAATATTCAAGTTAATATCATTTATAAAGACCCTTATTTGTTTAATATAAAATTTTAATTTTAAATAATTATTTTTAATTTTTAAAATTCAATATAACCTTATGATTACAGTTGTGCAACCAAACAGTACACTTGTAATTACATCGTGACAAACAAATAGGTCAAGCGTAATTATTAGATTGTGTAATACCAGGCTGATAATTACTACTCAAGTAATTACACCAATTCCAATTACCTGGTGGCTTTCCAAACAATTGAGAATTGACTCATGAATGTTCTTTCTCCCAAAAAAAATTTACATTAACTAATCCTCATCTTCAATACTCTTCATTTTGTCAAGTTTGGTAAATGACTTAAAATATGTTGTATGTAAGTGTGTGTAATTATAATTTTTAAATCTACATAATTGATTTGATTCTATTTCTTTCCGTAATTTTTGCTTAAAATCAAAACCTAATTAAATTATGTTGGTTTTTAAAATTAAAAATGAAATCAAACAATTGGTTAAAGAAGTACAAAAAGTCGAAAGGTTATATGGGTTTTGTCTCTTAATTGTGTCTATTTAAATAATTTTACTTGGAGAATTTGCAAATTGTAACTAAAAAAAAACTAGTTTTTGAAGTTTCGTTAAAGATTTGAAAAAATGACTTGGCCTTTTTTTATTTTTGAAAACAAAGGAAAAGAGATATAAAAGGCTAATTACGGCGTCGTTTAAAATTAAGTTCTCCGTGGTGCATCGCGACACTAGAAATTCAAAGTGAAGAATGCAACGGTTATTAACTTCCACTTCCCTCCCGCCCCGTCTACTTATAAATATACTATTCCATTCAAATCTTTCATCTTCTTCTATATTTTCTCTTCTCTTTCAACCTATCTGTGGCGTCGCTTGGTCTATGCCAAGCGTCGTCGCATAAATAATGGACAATTTTAATACATCCATTGTGCCTTATCATGATCCTTTTGATGATAACATTCTTACCGGACTTGCTCTTTCACTCTTTGATGATGAAAACCCAACCATTGATGGTGACAACAACTACCAAGGACCCATTAATGAAAATTACTCAACCATTGTACAAGGACCCATTAATGAAAATACAACAAATTTGAATTCTGGTTTACGTGTCCCTGACTATGATTCATACTCTGATCCATTTTTTCTTGAAATTTCATTCGAAAGTAGGTATGGATTTGTTGGGGATAGTACCGATCCAGAGGGTGAAGTTCCGGGAAAGAATAATTGCCAAATTCTAAGAGAAATAACTCATGGCAATGGTGACTGTTTGTTTATCTCTTAAATTTCTATTGGTTTGGGGGCGCTGTACGAGTGAAATAATTTTAATTGGTTTGGTTAATTACTTTATTATAGGCACAGTGTTATCTAAGCTTGGAATATTTGGAACAATTGGAAGGATCAGTCATGCAATTCTTGAGAAATCCACAATGGATAATCATGTGTCAACCGATACAATTGAGTACGGATCCTTCTCTTTTGTTCGAGTTTATTATAATTAATGTACTGCTTTTTTCACTTGTTTGGCGAAATTAACTCTAGTTTTTATCTTCTGATTTAACAGTTTTAGCAATGACAGTATGAGCAAGGTGAAGCAATTTTTAGTTCAATATTTCGAGGGTTGTAAGAAGGATGGTTACATAGTGATCGAAGATACACTCTCTGAATTCTATCAAACTTTAAGTGTTAATTCTGGTGACCGTACTAATGACATTAATAATCTACTTCAGTTATCTCCAACAACTTCGCGTAAGTAACATTTTTGCTTAGTCCTTTCATCTGAATAAAGGATACAACATTTTGCTTAGTACTTTCATCTGTATCACCGAGATATATAATGTTCATGCACGAGCAGATGATGTTCAAACGGAACAGCAAGAAATGGCAAATGAAAATGAGGGCACTAGCAGTGGCGTGAATCGTGGAAAGATCTCTCTTTCAGAACAGGTTTGTAGTTTGCACGCGGAGAGCTTATTACTATGATATCAAAAAGGACTTGATTGTTCATTATCTTTGGTAAAGATTTTGCATTCTGATCACTTTTTTTTTGATAGAGCAGAGGAGAAGAACTAAACTGATGAACGTGAAAGACTTTGAAGGCTATCTTCATCTTCCCATTCAGGAAGCAGGTATCAAATTGAACGTATGTCCTACTGTGATGAAAAAGGTTTGCCGAAGGGATGGCTTGCGCAGATGGCCCTCCAGAAAGGTCTCTTTCTTGTTTCCCTTCCCACATCCCTCCCCTCATTTCTACATTGCCTCGATACTTGAGGTCACAGAATTTTCACATTGCCTTGGAAATGATTGCAGATTAATAGCATTAAGAGGAAGATATCGAAGCGACAAGAGAGTTTAAGCTCCATTCATGCTGGAGAAAGGAAGAGTGCAAAGGCTGACATCACGAAGCTGGAAAAGGAACTTGCAGACATTTTTGAAACCATACAATGACATCACATAGTTTTCTTATAAGTAACTAGTAATTTTCAACCATTTTTGTCTCTACAGATTTAGCTTAGTACATGTATTTATAGTTGAAGGCAGATTTAAATGTACAAAATGAGCTACTCCATATTGTGTATGTACAAAGCTTAAGAGTTTGAAATATTTTTTCTGTAATGAAGTTTGTTATAGCCCACATTTCCAAGTGTCTTAAAGTTAATACAGCTTTGTTCTATGTGTTATTTTTGTTTTTACTCATGCCAACATCCCAGTAGTTAAAGGACAAAAGTTTTGCTTGTTTTATTCTCAGAATATACCATGTTGTGGAGCGATTTCCATTCTACTTCAGCTTGTTGTTTTTTTCATTTTGTTGCCTTTTTGCTCACAAGAATCCGTAGAGCCGGCCTGTTTTATAAATGAGACCCTTCGGATACATCAAATTAGAGAATATTTCTCTAAGCAAAATATTGAAGACCATAGTACCTTTCTGACGTTCACACCTAGAAATCTACTTCACTTTGAGATGTCCGTGCTCGAGTTCATTATCAAAGAGGGTTGATCAGTGCTTGATGATATATATGAAGCTATTGCGGCTACTCAAGAAATTCTATGTTTCATCTTCAAGAAGAAGAAGAAGAAGAAGATGGCGAGTGTTGAGAAAGTTGTTGGTGTGAAGAAAGTGAGGCAAAAAGATCCAGATGGATGGGATGTGAAGATGCCACTCCCCGGGGACATCATAGAAGGTGTTGCTGAGTTAGCTTCTGATGATGACTCCTTTGTTCAGGCCAAAGCATGGTCAGAGTTAACCTTGTTTCTTGGTAAAATTGCTGGACATTTCATTTGGTTCAATGTTAGAAGGGGAGAGAGTACACTTAAACTCAGAGGATATGTCTTAGTTGAACGACGTTCAAATCTCCAGAAAAGGTTTGTTGTTAGAGCAGCATCTGATGAGAGACATCTTGCTGTTATAGCAGAATTAACTTTGGGACGTTGCACTGAACTCCAGGGTATGATTCTTCTTTTCCGCTCGCTACTACATAGCATTAAACACCTTTATAGTGTCAGGTTATTATGTATTTTTGCAGCAGTATACCTGGAACGTCATTGTATATAAACTGTTTGTTTGATTATGCAGAAATGAGCAGAAGAATGGTCAATTCAGGATCACGCGGGTATAACCAAATGGGATTACAATATGACTGGAAGATGAAGGTGGGAACTTATCTACCAGATTCTCATTCTACAGTTGTTAGCTCCATAGTTTTTATGCCACTGACAAGAGAGTATAGAGTAGAAGCCACATTAGTTCGTACCATGGCCTGGTTTTCAGCAGCAGTATCTTCAGGAATCCCTCTTGTATTCGTTAACATTCAAACCGAGCAAATCAACAATTTGGTATTCCTCTCTTCCTTTTCTGGTCGAGTGACAGTGTAAAATAATTCTTTATAACATTAGGTCACCTAAATTCACTACAAATATGAAAATTCTTTAAACTGTCAGTGTATATAACTAAATGAATTCACTCAAACTAAAAGTTGCATCATGAACTAATCTTTTCGTTCTTTTTCATGCTTTTTTGTGTTAAGGAGAGGAGAAATACAGGTGGAAAAGATCTCACTTGTAGTAGGCAACTAGATGGCTATGTTGGTAACCAATCCGCACAAGGTGTAAGGCTATGGTATCTACCAGGAATTGCAGAGGTTCCACTTGAATTAACACCTGAACCAGGAGAATCCAGATTTGGAATAGACATTAAACGAACAGATGAAGTAATATTCATCGCCTTTTCTTTTCCGAAAACAGCAAATTGAATGATGTAACTATAAAGTGATGATATTCTTAACATGTTCTTTTTCTTAAATCTCTTTTCAGGGATTTGTCAGTATTTACTCAGTAGTAGCAAAGGGGACAGCTGCAGAACGAGCCGGTTTAGTGCATTTATTTGAGGAGGCAAACAAAAGCAAGCACCATCTTGTGATTTCAAGGCTAGAAGGAAAGAGTCTTTTGCCATCAACAGTTAGCTCAGAAGGTCTAATATACTGCTGTGATCATGCTGATATTAAGGACACTCTCAATTTAGCAATGGAAAGAAGTGAAAGTATTAGACTGCATATCATGTCTTGGCCTAATCAGATAACTCAAAATACCACAGGATTGATTGGTGCTGCTGCAGCTCTTATGCCTCCAAATTGATACCATCAGCTTTTCAACACGTTGGGGGTACTCCGCTATATGAATACTCTTTACTTTACATGCTCAGTCAGCAGTTCAACACCATGTATAGAAATAACGTCAGTTTTGTAGAAATTTTGTCGACTAAACGAATGAAAGTGAGTGTGTTATGCATGTCTTGGTCTAATCAGATAACTCAAGATACCATATGATCTATTGGCACTCTTATGCCTACTGATAGTTTGATATCATCAACATAAGGCTCAACAACGTGAATAAATATTGTCTGTTTGTTTGATATTTGATGGAAATAATCAACTTGTCCACTAAATTATATCCCATCAATAACTTATTAATTAAAATGTGAGAAGTAACATCAGAATTATGTCTGGCACAGAATTTAATAAGTCTTGAATTGAATATTTGTCCATTATAATCTTTAGGTGAAAAAGTTTGGGAGATCCTTGTACTAATTCCAGTTTGTCATCCCGTCCTTCTTACTCCGTGAAGTTCAGACACCTCAACTCGACCAAAACAAGTGTTGAATTCTTAATATGTGTGTATAACACACTTTTTCCAACTCTAGGGAGTAAAGGGGCTGGGATAACAAACAGGAACAGGTACAAGGGTCTCTCGAGCTATTCCGCATAATCTTTAAAGCAGCATGAGCGTTAGTGTCTGAATCATCATTTTAAGAGCACTAGTACCCAAGAGTGCCTGCAAACGCATGAATTGAATAAGAATAATTCCTTTTTGCAGTCTTTCGTTTTCAGAATTCAGAATATACATTAATCATGCATGCGCAGTTAACCATTTATACACTGGTCACTAAATACACACCCACTCCCAAATGCACTTACTTAAATGGATCTACACTACTCTCAGTTGCATTAGCACTTAAATAAATCAATGAACGATCTAAATTATGCATGTACCAAACCTCTTACACGGGACACTGATGGTAACTCTAGCAACGTATAACCGAACATATAACAACAGATGATTTATCATCACAGAAATAGTAAACTTGTTTGAAACCACAAATTTATGAAGTCTTCTTCTTCTTTTTTTTTTAGCTCAAACAATATCACATCAATTTGTTAGGACCGAAAATAATTAGGTGTCATACAGAAGCTAACAAAGCAAACCTCGAAAGACAATGAGTAAGAAGACAGACGACAAATATACCAAAAGACACAAAGATTTAACGTGGTTAGGTCAACCGACCTACATAAACAAAGGAGATGAGCAATTCACTATAAAAATATGAGAATACAAAATATAGGGAGAAATAACCTCAACCAATTCACTCGGAATACAAGGAGTTTAACACAAGTGATAACATATCACTTGTGTCCCACAAATTCTCCCCTTTAACCAAAACTCTCAAAGCCCTAGAACTATATTGTGAATGTTGATTAAGTTAGAAGGAACAAACCTCTATTTTTAAACATTTTCCTACAAGAAAATGACTACTCAATCCTAAACTTTTTCTTAACAGAAAAATCTATTTATGGTAAGAAATTTAGGGCAATTTATACCCAACACAACTGGGTGGAGGGAATATCTCCTTATAACTTGTTGTCTTATTACTATATAGCTTCCATGTTGGAGAAGTAATTAAACTCATTTAAGGAAAAAAAAAATTAAATGACAGAAATAGAACTTTGAATTTGTATGAACATGTTTTAAGATAGACTAGGGAGAAAACATGGTCCGTTTTGTTTCGCCCATAGATGACAAAAAGAAGACATTTTGTCAAGACTTGTGACATTATTCGTTTAGTGGCATGCGAGGAACATCATGTTTTCATCAAAATGGATGCTGACAATTTTCCCACTATAGTTTATAGTCTATATATATATATATATATATATATATATGCACTACGTTTATTTGATATGATTCATTAATTAATGCATTATGCATACAATGGCGCCACTCATACAATATTCCCTTGTCCTTCAGTTGTTCTTAGTTCTCTTATTGTCATCAACATCTATAGTCACCGTAGTGTCCTTTTACTCCACATCCCCAAGGCCACATCACCATCATCATGATCACAAGCATCAATGCACACCTCCACCACATTCATATACCTAACCATCACCATCGCCCGTTTAATTACCAATACAAGTCGTTACCACCACCATCTCCCATTTACAAATACACGTCACCACCTCCACCACCACCACCAGTTTACAAATACAAGTCACCACCACCACCACCACCACCAGTTTACAAATACAAGTCACCACCACCACCTCCTACGTACATGTACCGGCCACCACCACCACCACCCTATTATCATTATGTTTCACCTCCACCACCACCACCACGATGTAAGAATCCCAAATGTTCACCATATCCATATATTTATTACAAGTCCCCACCGCCACCACCCAAACATTAGTGGCCTCCAATTTCTCCGCCATCTCCTGTCGCTTAGTAATCATGATGGACAGACACTGGTTTGTAATGTGAGTTTGGGCCTTTAATCTTATTGTACCTTGTAGCAGCAAGGAATAAACAAATTAGAAGCATGCATGATCATGATGTTTCTATATGTAGTACTCTGCTCGCGGAAAATCAGGCAATGAACGTTGTAAACTAAATAATTAAATAGACTGCTAGTTTTTGTTTTATTTATATATGTTACATCCCAGGGTACACCCTAGACGTAACATGACATACAAGACCCCGAGAGGCCTCATATAAGTCACTTAACTTTCATAGTTAAGATAATAGAAAATCGACAAGATTTAAAACATTTCAACAATATCAAAGTCTTTATAAAACGAAGCGGAAGTCTCATACAATTGTCTCAAAACCATCTAATACAAGGATTCTTGGGACACAGCCCATACAACAATATTTAATACTAAAATGAAAGGAACATAAGAGAAATGGTGGCCAAATCCTCGAATGCTATGAGGACTCACCAATCATCAACATTGCCTCTACTATAGATCCTAGCCACGTGGATGAGAGTCGGAAACGCCGAACCCTATATTTGGATAAGAAATATAGACAAGAGTATGCATTAGTACAAAAATGTACTAAATATGATAACTTACATAAACATCAACATAAATATAAGAGTTAGACAACATAGTCATAAGGCATAATCAATGCACATAATAGATCATTTCAACATATAAGGAATACTTCTTGAAGTAACCTCAATTCATACTTAGCCAAGACATGGGTAATCCGCCACTAGTCTTACTCATCATAGAAGGAAAACTCAAGCAACAATCCAAGCTCATCACCTATCATAACATAGTCTAGCTTATCTTTTATAGACATGGAAAATCGCCTCTTGCCTTCCTATAAAGGCTCATGGGTACTCGCCTCTTGCCTTACATAAAGGATCATGGGTAGTCACCTCTTGTCCAACTTATGGGATCATGGGTAGTCGCCTCTAGTCCCTTTACTTAAGATCATGGGTGCTTGCCTCCATGTCCAACACCATGTGACACGGGTACTCGCCTCCATGTCTTTCTATAAGGATCATGAGTACTCGCCTCCATGTCCAACATCATTATAGGAACGTGGGTAGCCGCCTCTTGTTCAACTTCAAGGAATAAGGGTAATCGCCTCATGTACTTCTCATTTAGAGGTCATGGGTAATCGCCTCTAGCCTCATCAATTTCTTAGTCTTTAGCTTAGATTCGTTTTAGGTGAGCAATTCTTTCAACCTAGAATCATTCAATGAGAAAGCCTTTCACATTCATACATAAGCAAATCAAGTACGAACTATCACTTCCACAACAACTACATCTATAATCAACAATTCATAACATATACTTCACTCTCAAAGCAATACTTATCATAATCATCATATATGTTTCACTCTGAAAGCAATTCATATCATAATCATCATATATGCTTCAATCTCAAAGCAATTCATAATGTACCTTATTTATCCTATAAGAATACACCTAAATCCATAAATTCTCCTTTCATAGATTAAAACCCATTTACATCAATTTCATCTTAGAAACATGGATTAAGCATGGATACATGTAAATTCATCTTAAAAACATGTAATCCTCACAATTCATGCATAAACAATCATAACCCAATCATTTGAATCAACATTCATCAAGACCACAACTTAGAAGAAAATCCTAACTCAAATGGGGGAATTTCTACTTCTCAAATTGGGAAATCTTAGGGGCTCCATGGATGCAAGGATTCCATGAATGAATAAAGCTATCATACCTTGCTATCAAAGTCCACAAATGCTTGAGGAATGGAGACTTGATCTTGACCCTAGCCTCAACCCCTTCTTCTTCTTCAAGTTATAGAGATAGAAATATTTTGGAGAGGAAGAACTTTGGTTTTTCTTTTGGGTTTTTAGAAAAATCACTTGAATGGGTGAGTTTTGGGGTTAAAATCACTTATATAGGAGTCCTAGGCTTGGGTAAAATGACATAGCTTTGTTTTAATTAAATCTGAAAAAAAGATCCATATGCCCCTAACTTAAAAACATGTAATCCTCTCAATTTATGCATAAACAATCATAACCCAAACATTTGGATCAACATTCATCAAAATCCACAACTTAGAAGAAAACCCTAACTCAAATTAAGGAATTTCTACTTCTCAAATTGAGAAATCTTAGGGGCTCCATGGTTGAATAAAACTATCATACCTTGCTATCAAAACCCACAAATGCTTGAGGAATGGAGACTTGACCTTGACCCTAGCTTCAATCCTTTCTTCTTCTTCAAGTTCTAGAGAGAGAAATATTTTGGAGAGGAAGAACTTTGGTTTTTCTTTTGGGTTTTTAGAAAAATGACTTGAATGTGTGAGTTTTGGGGTTAAAATCACTTTTATAGGGGTCCTAGGCTTGGAAAAAATGACATAGATTTGTTTTAATTAAATCTGGAAAACACCCATATGCCCCTAACTTAAAATCTGTCGAACCACCTTTACGAGGCTCTTCACGAGCCGTCAAGGGCCACACGGCTCGTTGTGGTGGTCGTGGTCCTTGACCAGTAGCTTGGCATTGCCACCCTTAAACTCAACTTCCCACACGCCCACCTCCACGAGTCGTCTAGGCCTTCGCGGGCCGTCAAGTGGCTCGTGGGAGGAGGCTGCCTTGGAGAGCTCACTGCCTAGCCCTTCACGAGGCGTCATGATTCTCGTAGGAGGTGAGCCTCCCTTGGCTGGGTTCTGTGAGCCACCATGGGCAACACCACGACTCGTGGTGCCCGTCACGCTCCGTGTGGGCCTTCGTGAAGGGTGCCCAGGCTCAAATCTTGACTTGTAACCTCTCACTTGGTCCCTTTCTTAGACTACTAGATTCCGAGGTGTTACAATATATTTATCCTAGTAAAATGCATAATTTTCCATAAGTATTGCATCTCAATAACAATATAATTAAACTCCTAAACCTTATTGTATAGATATTTGTTCTAATTTGTTTGCTTTAGGTTCATAACACTTGATATTAATATAGTTAAAATTCTATACACTTTAATTACAATATATATAAGTTAAATATAAAAGTTTATCAACATATTGTGGTTTGGCAAGGTGATTGGTAATAATCAAAGAATGGATCACAGAAAATGACTATCTGTCCAAAACTGAGAAGAACCAACTTTAAAGTGTGAAATGTCCACATTATTTACACTAGAAACAATTTTTTGATAATGATCGTTGATCAAGTCATCATTTAATTTAGAGTTGATTAAGTTCTAAATTGAATGTACAGATCAATGCTAGCTAGCTCATATATATCTAGTGCAAAAATGTAAAGCGAAATAGTAATTCTGGACAAACATGAGTCCTTGCACTATGATTCTAGAAAAATACATATATAGGACCTGCTTAGCTAACATAACATTTGTCTTTGATATAATCAAAATGTCCTTCACACCTATAAATCCAAAGGTGCAGCATATAAACTCATTGATAGGTTTGATTTAGAGTATAATTTCGACTATTGAAGAAAGTTTTCAGTAATAAATGAAATATTTTGAAACTTAAAGATGTGAAAGATAAATAGTACTCCATTTTGTACTTCATCCATTCTAATTTATATAGTAATGTTTAATTGGTCAACAAGTTTAAGCAAGAAAAAAATATATTAAAATTTATTGTCTAAAATAATCCATAGTAAAAATAAATATATTATAATTAAAACACTCTCATTCTCTCTACGTGCAAATTAAAAAAGACTTAAAACCTTCCCCTGGTTGCTCCGGTCACTGGCCAACTCCTTCAACAATTGTCCAGATCCTCTATGGACTATAATCTTTATTGAACAATTCAAAATTCTAAGTTTCAAAAAACTTAAAAAAATATGTTAAAAGATAAAAATTATGAAAACGTATAAGTAATATTTAGAAATTACATCAAAATAAATACTTTTATGTATAAAATAAATTTTAAAAATTATATATTTAATGTCGGGTTGATTTGGTCTTGGGTTGACTTTTTTTAGTTAAAACCAAACCAATTCAAGTATAGTCGAATTTTTTTTTCAATACCAAACAAAGTCAAACCAAACCATTAATCGAGTTTTTTTTTGTTTGATTCGGTTTGCGGATTTCATCACAGATTGTTACTGTAATGAAAAGATATGGTGTGGATGTAGAAGTTATAATAGACATTGAACAACAATTGAAACTCTTAAACTATTTATTCGAGATTTTAATCTGCACATGATCACCATACTTGTATATACTAAATATGGTATTGTTGAAAGATTACAACTATGACTTAACTAGTAGGTGGGGTGAATTTAATATAGTTATAAATAAAAATAAAAAGATAGGAATTCAATCTATTTTTCAATACGATATTGAAAACTTTTTTTTTGTGTTAATTTCTCAGAGCTCTATGAAGTAGGAATCAAGAGCAACCCCTTTATTTGATGGAATAAAAGAATAACAAATGTCTGTATATTTAAAGTCTAGATAAAATGGTGGTCACTCAATCAAGCCAACTATTCGTTTGTCATTTCAAAAAAAACTTAAAGGTATTTTCTGAAGGACATCCGTGGTAAGCCACGTAACCGCCTTTTCTCCTAATGCACTTTATTTGCCGTTTGGCGGAAACAATGCCATGAATGCAACAGTTTAATATACGATAATAAAAACAAATAAACAATCAAACACATATAGCCAAAGAAGTTAATTTTAAGGTTAGAACCATTCAATTTCCCAGCAGAGTCGCCATTTCTGTTTTATAGGAAAAAGGAAATGATCGACTAATTTTCGAAAGAAACCGATTCAACTTATAATTGAAGAAAAATCGATCTTTCAAAAGAGTCGCCACTTAATTTTTGAAAGAAATTAAGAAAACTTAAGATTTTTCAAAGATTTAAACAGATTAAAAATCATTTGAAATTTAAAGGGGTTCGGGGTTCATATTGACATTTCGAGAAG